>JAFVLL020014568.1:0-26527 GCA_021397915.2 Tor tambroides | reverse complement strand
CTTTACAGATTCGAAAGATGTATTACTCTTAACTGTATGAACAAAAATGACGGAGTATTTTAAGAGCAAGTGAGCGCACCAGCGACACTGCCAATATATCTAGGTTAACATTGAGCGGCCATGTAAAGTTGCTAATATTTACATATTTCAGATGATAAGCCATATTTGAGGTTGATGAATGCCTGATGTACTACCACACAGACCAGCCCTTAACGATCTGCGTGATTTCGCCAATGTGGATTTTAATTTATTCATTTTTTCCCTGCGACTAATAAAATTTCGGTCGACCAAGCCTCTCCTGGTTGACTAACGGTTAGTCGACTGTAAGGGGGCAGCCCTAGAAAACATACAGTACATTCACTTCGGTATATTATTTCCAGGATAAAAGTGTGCTAAAGTGTACTTTCATTCACAAAGGTTAGTGATCACTGCTCTTATGAGCACAAAAGTAAGTCTGATAAGTCTATGTGTCTGCAGTCACTTTAGTGTTTTAATAGCTCAAATCTCACACTTGAGTTTGTCAGCGAAGGCCTCCAGCTGCGATCCTCTCATTTCCTCACTCGCCTGCCCCGGGCGCTCGGCTGTCATGATGTCATCCACCTGTGCAGACAAGAATCTGCTTTCTATGTGGCAACACTCAACTAAATAAACTGGTTGCTGCTTCAGTAACCAAAGAACAGAGTCAGGAAGACTTCACACAGCATCCTAAACAATAATAACAGAACGGGACAGGACGGAGGTCTAGATAAATCAGTGTTTGATCGCACTGTAAGACATGTTGATAAGGGTCTGTCTGGGGCGGAAAATGACTCATGGCTGTGCATTTGACATTACAGCATGACTGTGGCATTAAGTGTGTGTGCGTTCGGCCGATACGCGAGATTGCCTGTGTTGTGCCAGTTTGATTTGGTCTTTTTTCGCAGTGACAGGAGCCAGAGGTGTTTTCAGCCTCAGCACTCTGGGTGTAGATGTGACGGGACCGTTCTTGCCAAGTGGGCTATGATGGCAGCCTTGCACACGGGCATGTCCGTACAGGGCCTTCTCCAGCTTCCTGTATGCTGTATAAACTTGTGAGCGAGCAAATTGCTCGCAGGTAATCATAGGCATTATTCCCGCCTAGATAATCATGCTGCCGCAAAGGGTTGTGGGTAATGATAGTGATAGTGGCTGTGGAAAGACTGATGTCATTGAGGAGTGCAGAAGGCAGTCTGGTGCTGGTGGGCTGATTAAGGGCAAGGGCTCTGGTGGAATAGGTAGCCTACATGTGTCTTTCCCACAGTCAGCAGAATGTGTAAAGTAGACCAAAGACTATAGAATACCCAAGACGTGTCACTTGTGTAGTTTTGAATGGAGAAAAATGCAGCGCTCAATGTGGCTGCTCTATCGAAGGAACCCCCACCTTCTGAGTAAAAGAGCCAAACTTACCAGTTTGCTGTTGTTCGTGTCGATCTCTTTCCATTTGGAAAGCGTGTGGGCGTGGCTTCATTACATCAAAATACCGAGACTCTGTGTGCTGAGTGCTGAATAGGTACCTATTCAGAAATTAAAATATGCAAAGATGAAAAGGAAAGGGGTCAGTAAATCCGTTTTTATTGTCCGATTCCTAGTGAAATACTACACCTACACATCGTCTTAAAGAGGGATCATCCAATCAGAAAAGTTGCTGTTACTATGGAAATGGGATTAGTGCAGACTCCAGTTGATCTTCCCACACTCTCAACTTTGCAGTTTTGTGGGGGGTTTTCTATATATCTGAATATTTTCAGCATTGTGCACCATTCACAATGAAATTGAGGTAGAAAACAGGATGCAGAATTGTAATTTTATTAAAGCCATTGCCTAATTGGTGAAATCAGCTTGTCACTGCAGCTTGCGCTAGAAGTCCCGGTTGCTATAGAAACAGTCAGCGCTCTGAGACGTGCTCTTAGGACTGCGCATGCGCACTGGCTGGTCTAGCCTGAAAAATAAGCTTTTTAACGCTATTTGAGCGAAAGAAATAACATTTGATACAGTTGTTGTCAGATTCCATTGCTGATTTTAAAATATGAAATTTAATTATAAGTTGGCGAACAGTTTTGGAGAATTCGATGTTTCCCCACTCAAAGAGAGAGGAGCTGCACTTGCATGCCCGAGAGGTGTTTCAAAGATGGCCGCTGAGTGAAATGACTTGCCTTAAAGGGACTTTGAGTAGACCAAATAACATGTAACTGACCTAATGGAGTTCTGCAGTTGTCTATGGGAGCCTGTATCTGCAACAGGAAATACATAAATAAGGTAGTTGCAAACTTTTTATTTGAATTGAGAGATAAAAGAGTTAGAATTGTAAGATAGAGTGAGAACTGTGAAATTAAAACAGTCGGAATTGCGTGATAGAAAGTCAGAATTGTGAGATACAGTGAGACGTGTGATTAAACTGAGATAAAAAGTCAGAATTGTGAGATAAAAGTCTGAATTTTGAGATAAAAAAAAGTCAGAATTATGAGATAGTCAGAATTGTGAAATTAAAAAAGTCGGAATTGTGTGATAGAAAGTCAGAATTGTGAGATAAAAATAATAGAATTGTGAGATAAAATCAGAATTGTGAGATAAAAAGTCTGAATTAAGAGATAAAGTCAGAATTGGGAGATAAAACTGAGATAGAAAGTCTGAATTGTAACATAAAAAGTCAGAAATATGAGACAAAAAGTCAGAATGATGAGATAAAGTCAGAACTGTGACAAAGTCAGTATTGTAAGCTTATATCTCAAAATTCAGACAATTCCTCTCAGAATTGTAAGTTTATATCTTGCAATTCTGACTTCTTTTCTCAGAATTGCGACTATTTATTGCAGTTGAAAATTAATAGTCTTTCTCGCAATTCTTGCAGTTGTGAGATATAAACGTGCAATTGTGAGTTTGTAAGTCATCATTGCAAAATACAAAGTCATAATTCTGAGGAAAAAAATTCAAACTGCAAGATGTTAACGCACTATTGCAAGTTTATAACTCAAAGTGCGAGATGGTACTTCACAATCTTGATTTCATTACTTTCCATTGCGAGATATAAACTCACAAGTCTGAGAAGAAAAGTCTGAAATGTAAGATATAAACTCACAATTTTTTATTTTTTTATTTAGAGGCGACATAGCGGTAGACGCAAATGAGACGATTGTTGACATGCAGTAACAGCCACAAAACTAAGGTGGATGTCATAAGTTGGAATACGTGAAGAATTCATTAAGTTCATATTGAGAACTCTGACTTTTGACTGCAGGTTTTGACAGTTTGTCTCAGAGGAACATCTGAGAAGTAAGAAATATTTTGAGATATTCCCTTGTCAGTTTTCTTCCCTGTGCACTGAGGGGACTTGCCCCAGTTCTTGTGTGGATTTTTTTTTTAAAATCCTGCTTCCCTGAGGCATGAAGTGCTGGGCTACGGTAGTGCGTTTTCTGTGTAAACAGACCCTTGTGAGGTCTTCATAGCCCTGTGCTCCTCCTCTCCATCAGCCCCATTCTAGGCCCCTCTGCTACTTCTCCAGGAGCACGTAGTCACCCCGTCCCTCCCTCACCTGCCCGCGTGTGTGCAGCCACCCTCATTATATTCCCCTCGTCCATCCACTGGCACATGCTCAACATGCATGTCGCCTGATGCCTTCACGGCGTCTCTGAGAACGAGCTAAAAGACTCTGACAGAGTGATAACGCATGACAACATGTTTCCATTGCGCACATGGTGGACTTTAACTTTAAGAGCTACAAATTATGCCTCTGTAGCCCAGCGTGTACCTGCAGCCAAACCAGTTGTGTGTTTGTTCGTTTGATCTCCACCAGATTACAATAGCAGCAAATCTCATCGAATGCTGACTGATTGGATTTCAAGTGATTAATAACTCTGAATAAGCCTGTTTGTTTTCATGTCTTCTCTCCTCTAATCCATTATTGACCGTCCAACCGGTTGGCAAAGAACATTGTGCAATTCCCTTTGTGTGAAGTTTTAAGGAGTGCAAACAGAAAGATCTCTCATCCCACACACTCGCTCTCTTTCTGCGGTTAACGTTACATGAGCTATCATGATGAACTCAATTAGCACTGATTTTGCAGAACCAAACAGGCCAAAAGGGGAAAAATCTGACAGGTTCTGAAGAATCCAAAAGTGATTAAATATTTTGCAGCGCTGGCTGGAAGAAGAGCACATTCGCGAGTTTGTGTGCCCATGTAATCTTAGCATTAGTGGTAAACGGATTTAGCTTGATGTTTGCAATGGAGGGCTCAGAGAGACTATTCCACTCAAGCTCCGATAGCCCCCCTATAGACAGAAAGATAAATAAATAAATAAATATGCATAAAAGGAGGAGATGGGGAGGTGGAGGGATGCCTAAAGAACTAACAACGGAAGTGGTAAGAGGCTGTATTTATACGTGGATATTAATTGGAAGATTAGATGGGCGTACTCCTCCCGAAATGACATTAATAACTTCACCTGGAGCCGCTGGTATGTATGCTTTTGGCTGTATGGAAACAAGCGTGCTGCTAAATACTGTAAAGGATCTGCTGAAGGTAAGTTGTCACAAAGATATGGAAGCCCGTTTCCGCCACTGAATAAAAAAATAAAAAAAAGGTTATTGCGACTTTTTATCTCAAAATTCTGACTTTTTTTCACAGAATTGTGAGATATAAACTCGCAATTGCGAGTTATAAAGTCACAATTGTGTGATAAAAACTCGCAAATCTGACTTTTTTCTCACAATTGCGAGTTTATATCTCGCAATTATGACTTTTTTTCTCGCAATTATGACTTTTTTTCTCAGAATTGTGAGATAAACTCGCAATTGCGAGTTATAAAGTCAGAATTGCGTGAAATAAACTCGTAATTGCGAGTTAAAGTCCAGTTTTGAGGGGGGGGGGACTGACATGTTCTCAAAATTGCGAGTTTGTATCACGCAATTCTGAGAAAAAAAGTCAGAATTGTGAGAAAAAAGTAAGAATTGTGAGTTTATATCTCGCAGTTCTGACTTTATTTCTCAGAATTGCGACTTTATTTCTCGCGATTGTGACTTTATTTTTCACGATTGTGAGTTTATATCACGCAATTCTGACTTTATTTCTCACAATTATGACTTTTTAACTCACAATTGCGAGTTTGTATCACGCAATTCTGAGAAAAAAAGTCAGAATTGTGAGATAAAAAGTCACAATTACCTTTTTAATTTTTTATCCAGTGGCAGAAACGGGCTTCCATACAAAGACCCAGTTATGGCCCAAGCATAACCAAGATTTTAAGCTGATGTGTCAAACATGTGTCTTTAGGACTTGAGCTTAGCTGACAGTCTACTCATCCAACCCAAATGCTGAATCTGACCTTTGCTGCCATCATTCAGCCTGTTTGTCTTGTTTCGGAGTTTCAGAAGTCATAGTCTTGAGGCGTCTCAAACGAGTGAGAGAGCACACTCTCGTATCGCCTCAGCTGACCTCCTTGTCCGGGACAGTGATATATGGGAACCATCTTTTTTCTACCGTAAGACACCTCCAGCTTACAACACCTCAACATCTCTCATCCTCTCAGCATGGGACGGGCCTCACATATGGGATCCATGTAGTATAACGACGGGCCATTAGCTGCTGTACCATCACTCTTTACATCATTATTCACCTGTATGGATGTTTCTCCTGTACGGGGGTCATGAGACAGTAATTTAATGCAGATCGCAGACATATGCTCTTTTTTTGCTCTTTTTCCCAATCCAGTTTCCAAGCAATCTGATAAACATTATTTGTGGTGCTTGCTAAAGCAAACATCAGTGTTATTATTAGCCATATTTAGGGTTAGTGACTGGAACAGTCCCCAGCAGTACACATGAATTATCCCTCAAATCATGTGCCTCATTGTGGAGAGGTTTACTAGGGCTTTTCTAAGCGGTCAGGCAAGAAAATCCCTTAGACCTACACTGAAAAGGGGCTCCATACATATCTAGATACCAGAGTAGCATAGAGACTTGTGGGCTCTAAACCTACTTCATTTGTCAGCTTTTTGTCATTATTTCTGTCAGAAGAGAGAATATTGATGGTGATCTTCCAGTTGCACTACAGAGATCTGATTCAAAGTTTCCATAAAATGCTTTGTACTTGTATGAAACACCGGCTCCTATTTGCTGGACAAACAAACGGCGCTCCGATGAGCACAAAGGAAGGAATTAAATCACATGTACTGTACTGTACTGTACACTCGCTTCAAACTGTAGCTGTCTATCACCTCATAGCCCTTACAACACCTCTCAGACATGAAGGAGCCTGTGTTTGCTTCCTTTGTGTTTGTAAATCTTTTCAGGAAAGGACAGACAGACAGACAGAGAGACGGTAAGACATTCTTTCTGCATATGAAGTGTCATGTTTCAGTCTGGAACAAACAGTCTCTTGTCTGTGGATGTGTTGAGCTGTCCTGGTGCCATGAGGGCTGTTTTCCCCTCGCTCTGATTTGAAGATCGCGGTTCAAACGGAGGACACGTTTATATAGATGCTGTCCTGGCGATATCTGAGCGCTTGCCAGTGAAGCAGCCCGGTATTACGGAGTGTCACCACATCAGCTTCTGAAAGAGATAAACATGTTCATGCCATCTTGAGTTTCATACCTGTGCAGTCAAGGCAGCAGTTCAGGGAATTCGTGCAGCTGAGCAAAGCCTGATGGGATATTTTTTGCCATGATAAACGTCGTAAAGGCCTGTTTTACTCAGCACATGTAGCTCAGAGTTACTATGATGAATATTTTATAACTGACATAAATTACGAAATGTTATCAGGATTCGGCCACTGAGAATGATCGCAAACTTTAGCATTACCGAAACTAATTTACAGGCCACATCTGCGCCTGAATAGAACTAAAAGCCCAAAGTGTAGCTATAAACTGCTTAAAGTGCCCCTATTATGGGTTAAGAAAGGTTCATATTTTGGTTCTGGGAGTCCCCAACAACAGGTTGACATGCACGCAAGGTCAAAAAACACTTTCATTGTTTTATAATATGCATTTATTTTTACCTTATTTGCTCAACGACTCCCAAACGATTTGCTCAGCGATTCATTTTTCCAAACCCCTCCTTTGCGTGACGCTAATCTGCGGTGATTGGTCGATTGGTCTCATTTTCATCTCATCTCACCTGTAATGCCTGATAAAGCAGTGTTTGTGAGCGCAGTGCTGCTTTGTGTACAGCGTTACCGGGGAAAACGCTATTTTTACCGCTCCAAAAGTGTCACCTGGTGGCCAAGAATGAATTTGCATTTTCATTCAGACCAACACAAAAACACCAACAAGTGGGCGGGCAATATGCTAATGAAATGGCTTGGGATTCGTTTTAAAAACGACTCGTTTAAATGACTGAGTCGACTCTTTCTTTTGAGAGACAATAACTTTACACACAGTGCACTTTCAGATTTCAAACTTTGCAGGATGTTTTCATTCACTTAGAGCTGTGTTACACACTGACTGAAAGATCATTTTCAAAAATCCATAATAGGGGCACTTTAAGTCATGTAGATTCAGTCATGCTGACTGAACAGAACGCCGTTTTTGTATCATGCTTTATAGATGACTTTTTTAAACAATGCTTTCTCATTTCGTCATTTTTTCAAAAGATTCATAATGTACTTTCAAGGCGTTTAGCTAAATGCGTAAAAACGGGCCTTGCTTCTGTGTGTGGTGTGAAACAGGCCTCCTGCATTTTCTACTCCATCTCTGCAAACTTCATTAAAGCCCTAATATGTTTCCTATTTTAGGTGAAACTGTAGCAGACTACCATTTGTGCTTCCAGAAATGGAAAGCATAAATGCGTGGCATGTTACGGCCAATGTTTGTCAGATGGTTTCTGGCAGCTCAACTCATCATTTCCTGTAATGTGTGCATGGAGTGTCTAATTCAGGAAGATGTTTCCAGAATATCTTCAATATGGACGTCTTTATATATACGCAGAGATGCGTTTAGACTTGGTGCCACCGGGCTGGTTTCTTCTAGCGAGCTCCTACCTGTCCCGCCTGCTGCCGGAGGCCATGTGTTAATAAGAGGTTTTTCAGACGTGCTGCTGAGATTCGTTTGTGAGAGTTAATTCTGCCACCAAACATAAAGCTCGGTTTGTGTGTGACATGATCGTATGGAGAAGTCTGCATGCATGCTCAGTTTGCGTCATTAACGCTGCTCGTCTCAGTGAGATTGACAGTCGTTAACTGATGCGTTTCCACACTGCAGACGAGAGAATGTAAAAGTTTTATTGTGGGCTTCATAAAAGGCCTCTTCCTAAAATCTCTATAAATCTGTCCTCAGATTTCAGTCTTTCCAGCAGAAGTCTCAAAAGAAGGGCTAAGGAGAGATTTAGATGAGCGCCGTTGGCTTGGATCAGCTGGCTTCCTCCTCTTCAACTGATGATTTCACATCGGTGGAAAAATGATTCATAAATCCAGCTTATGCTCTCGGTGGCAGCAAATCCCTCGGCATCCAGGCTGATCTGCTCTGCGGTGGGCAGCAGTGAGCGCTGGGATGCTGCCATGTCAGATAGGATCGCGGCGGAGAGAGCACAGGCCGCCGCTCCTGAGAGAGTTTTTGGCTGCTCCCGTTCCACCGCTACAGCGCCGGCCAGAGATAAATCCAGACCGAAGAGACGTTTTTAGTAGCGATGAGGCAGCGTTTGAGGCATCTTTTTTGGCTGTTTGTTCATTTTGTGTGACCGATCTATTTCATGTCTCTGTTGAGAGTTTAGGACAAACAGAAGTAAAAGAAAAAGAAATTTCTTGACATGCATATCACCAGAACTCAAAGCAATACGGCTTTGCACCAGCACTGCAAAAAAGGATTTTCTGACTTAATATGTTTGTCCTGTTTTCCAGTACAAATATCTAAACAAAATTTTGATTTTTCAAGAAAACAAGGCATTTTGCTGCTCAAGTAAATGCATCTTGATTCAAGAATGTTTTTTTTTTTTAAAGTTATGTCTATGGGCTTTTATGCCTTAAATGCATAGGCCATTAGAGAGCAGACAGGAAAGCATTGGGTGAAAAGACAGGGGAACGGAATTGGCGCAATGATCAGGACCACAAAACAGGATTCGAACTCGGGTCACCATGAGCACAGTTGTGCTATATGTCGCGCACTAACAACGAGACTACTGGCGCCGAAAATTCAAGAGTGTTTAAATATTTATACTAGAAAACAAAACACAAATACCAAGTAAGAAAATCACTTTTTTTTGCAGCGAGTGTCTTACTGAGACAGAATCTGCTCAAACAGTTACCACTGACCTGATACTTATTTGTGATATTTACTAGGAAATATATTTTTTTATGAAAATGTGAGTGGTGCTTACCTTTGCAAAACGTGTCACCGTGATTCTAGGGGGTTGTGGGTGATTGTTGGATGGTTTCTAGCATGTTACGGACGGTTGCTTTCTGGCCCAAGTCAAAAGAGGTGACTGTGTTACTCTTGGGTATGTGTAACATGGGTCACCCTTGCTTCAATGCTGAAATTCATTGAACTTTTAAAATCTGAACATATTTAAAACAGTAGACTTTAGTGTTTGTGGCAAAAATCTCTAGTGTATTTCAGCCTTTAGTTGTCCTTTATGCAATGGGTGGTTTTTCATCATTTATCAGGAAAAGGAAAGGAGGACTGACAGTACACCTCTCCTCAACAGGCTGCATGATTTGAAGCATCACACAGATAATGACTGAAGCGTTAGTGTGTGTTATGCAGAACTGGGCCGCTGAACACTATCTGTTACACTGAACAGTCTGTTCTGATTCCGCAGCACATCCTGTTCTCTTTTGCTTGGCACTGCGACGCTGGCAGGGCAGATCTCTACCTCACACACCTAGCAGTGCTCCTTACAAGAGTCCACAGAGTGCCACAAACAGCCCTGGAGCCGCCCCAAATCCAGGCCTTTTAATATTGCGTCCTGCGAACGTTCCTTTCTCAAGTCCTGCTCTTTTTGCATGCTTAAGTGTAACCACATGTTATGCCACTCACGTAATCTTTTCCACTGAAGTGAGTTGGGCTCTGGGAGAGGAGAGGAGACAGGCTTCTCTCTGGTGCTGGCTGGCACAATGGCGGCACCGTTCACTTCTCTAAACAAACGTGTATATGCCTGCATACGTGCGCTGTGGTGTTACCCTGCAGCCCCTGGAAGCAGCTTTAGACCTCTTTATTTGTCTCGGTAACATCATGAGCTCTCGTTTGTTTTCTAGTGTTGCTGTATCTATGCAAACATGACATTAATCAGAAATTCTGAGTCATGCAACTCTGGTTAGTTGACAGGCACTGCATTCTCCGTGCAAGGATGGGCAGATGCTCTCGTGTCCTCTGAAGTGTCAGATTCAAGAGCATTTTCAGGTGTGACATGATCATTACTACAAGCTTGTTGCCCTTTGCGCGTGTGAGGACTAACTATTTCTTGTGTTTGTGATATTATCGTGCATACTCTACATAACTAATCACATGCTGGTCAATTGCAAGATCATTTTTCTCATGCACATACAGTAGCTTCACCAGAATTGGCAAAATGTCAAACTGTCAAAATGTGTTAAATTTGTCAACAAAATCACTTAGTAATGAAGGGTTTCTTTTTTCAAGATCAGAAATGTACACCAGGAATGATCATTGAACAATTTGTATACTGTTGGCAAAAAATATTATATAAAATATATAGGAAAAAAAATATGCATGTCTTAAAAAATCAAATCATAGTCAATAATGTAGCCATAAACCGAAGCACAAAATGATGTGAACTTGAACTACATGAGAGTCAGTTCAGTTGCGGCCATATTGGCAACACCTCTAGGCAGCTATTTTTGGCATGCAAGACCAAATTCATATACTTGTATGAGGAAGTATTGAAATCTCAAAGCAGCTTATCAAACTCACATTTCACATTTCAAATCAGCAATAAAATCTGTCCCATAAATGTTGTTTCTTATGCTCTAATAGCAATAAAGAAGTGTATGTTTCAGGTTGGTCCAGTTGAGTCATGTTGCAAATATGCTCTTTATGTAACAAGTCTAAAACCTGAACAATGAATAACTAAAGCATAAATAATTCACAGCATTACAAAAATGTAAAAATAGTCAAAATATCTAAAAATTCATAAATTAAGTGCATTTTGCTTAAAACATTATCTGCCAGTGGGGTAACTAAAATATTCTTATCTATCTATCTATCTATCTATCTATCTATCTATCTGTGACTAAACACTGGAGAACATGCATTTGTTTTTGCACTGATACACAGAAAAAGTTCTGGAATAATTATGTCAAGTTTATTTTTTTGTCAGATTATTTGCAGACATGCAATTACACTAGTATTGTGTCATTTTCAGTGCAGTGGATGTGTTGCGTTCAGTGTGAGGTATTTTCTGCAGTGCCAGAAAGTGTACGTGCAACAGGAAGTGAGAGGTGAGGGTGGGTCCTGAAACCCAAGGCTGCCCTACCTGCTTTTGCCTGTCTTTGCAAAGAGAGGGAGAGAGAGAGTGAGTGATTGAACACGTGCCAAGTATGAACAGAGTGAGAGACAGGTTCTCGGTCGAGAGGAATTCTGCCTCAACAAAGATCCATCATCACCTGCAGCACAAATCTCCATGGCGACTGGAATGTTGTCTTTAATAATATGCAAAGCTGAATGTGAAGTTTATCTTCGCATAGCCGTCCTTACAGATACATGTACCACAAACACATACCTGCGCCATTCCATATCATACTAAGAGGAGACATGTGACCATCAAATACTCTACAGTCCCGCAAAAAGCCCTTAGGGTACAACACAAGAGCATCTGAGAGCACAATTCATTGTCTTTCTGACAGCATATTCCATGTCCTCTGAGTGGAACTCACAGGAAGAACAAATGAGCTGCATGTTTGGGTTGAATGTTAACGGAAGAGATGGCGAGGCGTTATCTCTTCAGCATATCTGCGAGCCAAAGGAGGGGTTTAGATCGCTCTCTCCGATATTACAGAGGGCCAGAGAGCCCGGGACGGGCCGTATTGTTCTGCATTGAGACCATGCTGGGCCCTCAGAGAGCCCAGAGAACAAAAGAGCCAGCGTTCTTGAGGCTTTTTCCCTGAGGTGAGATCATGAAGGTGTGTCTTTGATATACAGATGCGCATATCTGGACTCTTATTGCTCTCTGAGAAAATGGATGTTTGTCTCAAATGCAAACAATCTCTGCATTATCTAACCCTTTTCCGTGTTGTCGATTGGCCACTTTCCGTGTTGTCGATTGGCCACTGCTGGGTAATTCTGCATATTAAGGTGCTCATTAAAGTTGTAACCGATCCGTGTGCCTTTAGCTCCAGTTCCTCCATGCTTTTGTTTGCTATGGGAAAGACACCATATCCCAGAGTCCACTCTGCCCCGCTGAACTGTCTTTGTCCCAAAGGAGTCTAGAGGGTTTCTCTCACAGTCCGACAGGGCTCTACCTCATCTGTCAGGTGTGGTCTGCAGGTGAAACGGCACCATGGGAATGGAGATGTAACAATTGAAGTCAAGAGCACTGCTCTGCATAACACCACTAGCTCAGTGTAGCAGACAAGCTTTTGTTTTCAAAGCATAAAACAAAGGATGTGTGATTCTATGCTATGCTGGTTTCTTTTCCAAATCTGGAAATAACTTCCATTTCCTGTGAGTTGGTAAGGTTGTGTAACCTTTCTGCAGGTGGATGGGCCATTGCAGGTGTGCATCAGGTACGAGCAATCTGCACTCAAACAGGGCCAAAACACACGATACTGAAAACATTCAGAGCTATTTTTTATTATTTAATGGCATTTTTTTATTATTATTATTATTTTGCTTTTATAAGGATAGGACAGTATGTAGATAGGAAGTGAAGTGGGAGAGAGAAGATGGGGGGTTGGGATCGGGAAGGGTTCGTGAGCCAGGGTTCGAACTCGAGACGCCCGATGCAGAATGGCGCTATACGTCGGCACACTGCCCACAAGCCTTTTGGCGCCAACATTCAGAGCTATTTGATAGGACATAGGCTTATTCGTCTCCTCTGCGTCAGCGTAGCGCCATTTCGGAGAATATCCGTTGGACGCAAACTGCGTACACAGTTCTGTGTCAGCCGCACCACATGGATATGCTGTTTTCATTCAAATCAAAGTGTAAACAAACGTAGAAAACGTATCCGCACGGCACAGCTGACACAGAACAGCATACGCAGTTTACGTCCAGCCGATGTTCTCCGAAATGGTGCTACGCTGACGCAGAGGAGACGAATTGTTGAATAAAATCTTTTTTTTTTCTTTGCGTACAAAAAGTATTCTCGTAGCTTCGTAAAATTACGGTTGAACTACTGATGGCAAATGGACTATTTTGACGATGTCTACGATGTGTACTTTTCTGAACTTTGACAGTGCTATTTACTTGGCAGTCAGCGGGACAGTCACAAGCCTTCCGGTTTTCATCCAAAAGATCTTAAATTGTGTTCTGAAGACGAACGAAGCTTTTACAGGTTTGGAACAACATGGGGGTAAGTGATTAATTACAATTTGAATTAATTACAATGAATTTATTTTGGGATGGAGTAACCCTTTAAACCATGTAAATCCCATGTAAAATGTAACGCCAACAGGGCATGAATTCCCCTATATTTCGGTGTGTTATTTCAGGGTGCACAATCCTGTGAATTTTTTATTTATTTTTTTACTCTGGCATGCATTCGCAACACAAAAAATGGAAAAGCCTTTGCCCAACAGCCAGCTATGGTGAGGTAATGTTGTATATAGATCACTGGCAGCAACATCCTGACCAAATCTGCCCACTGGCCTTCAAATCATCCTCATAAAAACACAGAGGAACTTGTGTATATTGGGTGTTCTGGCGCACTGTGGCTTGAGCTGCATCATCCAGGTGCAAGGGGGGGGCGCATCTGTGTGAGACGTGTGAACGAAAGCCCAGAGACCAGTCCATATCACAGTGCATCTCAAGTGTGCCTATACACATTCTCAAGGCATTCTGTGCTGCGGTGCTCATGCCGGAGCCGCAGGGTTGAAAAAATAAAAAGCAGAAGTGTTAAACCTCTAATGTGTACAGAGTTGTAATCAGTATAGTTTAGTGTTGTTATTAAATATTTCCTTGTACAGTCAGGTAACTGTACCTAATCACCATATCCAGCACTCTACTGCGTGGGAGAGAACAAGTTTAACAGGAACTCGGACCTGACAACATCAGCCCTGTGACTCTGTTTTTCTTTTCGATTGGGGCTCAGGCCTGATCCCATAATCAGCCTGCCGCCTGGGCCCAAGACACAGTCCAAACCAGAGTCCAAACCTCCCAAATCCCATTCTTCGCAATTTGTCCAATTGTGAGAGCTGGAAGCCAACCCCAGCTTCAGTTTTCTTGGGTATGTTCTGTTGTTTCCAGCTGAATAGGAAAGTGGTTTGGATGGGCTATACACTGTATGTAGATCATTGCGCAATGTGCGAATGGACAAGGCTGTTTTTAGCCTGAGAGAACGGCAGAAGCCCCACCCCAGAAACGCTGGCCTCAGGGAGCCAAGACTGGGCAGAGATCAGCGATTGATGTCGACAATCATAAATACGCCCACACAGTCTGCTTAAATGCTCACACAAGTGCATTCTGCGGCTCTTTTCCAAGAATACCAATTAGTTCCATTTTGAAAACGTACTTCAGGAAAAACCCTCATCCATCTGTTTCTTGTCTGTTTACTTTCTGCTTCCATAACGAACTGGGAATTAGTGATTGGATCTGTAATTGGATGAAATGATCTGCTTTGAATAAGAGCACAAAGCCTCTCGAACAATATAATTCAAATGCAAATCCAGAGATTAACTGTCTCATGAAATATGCAAAGACTGTTTCATATCGATTCAAATCAAAAAACATATAAATGCACATAAACTCCAATAAGTCTAGTTATTGATAACATTTTAAAGGCCTAACCTAAGAGGGTTAGAAGAATGAAGCAATAGATCAGTGCAGCGTCAACGTGAGGGACTATCCCTTTCACCACTGTCACTCACGAATCAGCAGCCTCTGACATCATTGCCACGCTCCTGCGAGCACAGTGTTGCATGTGTCGACAGCTTTCACTTCCCTGACATACCCGGATAATGTCCCTTGCCTGTCTTTCCTCCAGGCAAGCTCTACAGAGCAGAAAGCCCATTGGTTGTCACATGCATCCGTCAGTCACGTAAGGTGTTCCAGTGCACGTGAAGAGGGTTTGGAAGTTCACTTTTCTGTTCTACGTAGTTTTTGAGTTGCCTAGTATGTGGTATCGGATATTCCTTCAGCCAGTCTGGATGTCTGAGACGTTTACCTGCGTCTGTATGCTTTTCCCCTCAAAGTCTTTCACAGACACTCAGACATTTCCCCACATCCGCCTGCGAAAGAGAAGTTTCCCAAGAATTTGACTGTATCGGCCTCTTGGTTTAAAGGTCAAAGTAGACAGAAATTCTAGCGTTATCAAAAGAGATAGCAGAAGAGGTTATATCATCTTCCTAGTAGTTCCTAGAAAGGGAAATGAATTGTTCTTGAGAACTAATTGTGCGTTTCTGCCATATTTCTCTAGAGTGTGCCTACCAGAGGTGGGGGGGGGGGGTTGGTGGGGTTTCCCGTTTTTAGGCCATAATCAAACTTGACAGTTGTGAGATTGTTTGTGTTTGTTTAGTCCATACATATGCATGAGTAAACGCATGTGTGTCGTTTTGTTTTGTTTTACTTGTTTTTAGACACGTTAAAATGTTCTGGCTGTTTGGGGGTTTCCAAGGCAGATTTACGGTGAGAACCCAACCCATAACAAACAGGCAGGAAAGCGTGGCATGTGTGAAGCATACTAATGCATCGTGAGCTCCAGTGTCCTGCATCCAGGAGCCCCAAACATAGGGAGGGGCCGCAGACACCAGCGGCTCCTGATGGTGCCTGTACCCTTGGCTTTGCCACTGGGGTAAATCACAGTTAGGTGAATTCATTTCATTAAGGAAACAATGCAGCATTGTAGCTGTAGTTGGTGAGGTAATACGGAGTAAAGGTCTCTGCACACTGAGTCCGAAATTTTCGTCTGAAATTTTCGCACGTTAAAAAATAAATACGATCTCACGTTGTGTCAATCACGTTTGCATACTGCCTCCGAAACTTTCGTCCGTCAAAAAAAATTCGGATCTGAAAGTTCCAGTTTCTATCGTTTTCGCATCCGTTGCATGCATTTTGATAGGAAAGGATGGGGAATACGAAAAAACGGAAAAACGCATGCGAAAATTTCGGACTCAGTGTGCAATGGCCTTTAGTTTTTAATGCTAGTTGTTCAGTGTTAACTGGGCAGATTGGTGGCCCTGCAACTGTATTGGATCACCTGGCTTCACCCCATGTTATGTGTGAGCGGCCAACCATTTTGTGTTTGTACCATGACCACACTCTCCTATGCTACTGTATGCTACTCCTATGCTACTGTGCAACTGAGCTGCCAAACATTTGCGTTTCTGCCACGGTTTCAGGCATGCATGTATGGTGTAATTTAAGGTCAGCCGCAAGGTCGCTAGTTGAAGTTGTTCAAATACCAGTAACTTCAATCATCAATTGCTCAGGCTTTGTAATCTCGTTCCCCGAGGACATAATAAATTAGGATTACCGTGTGGTAAGCAGAAACAATATATGTGACTCGTCTGGGTAAGCCAGTCTTTAGATGGGGAGAAATGGGTCAACTGCCAAAGAGGCGATCATTAAGGCTTGTCTGTTCAAAGCCACAGCCGAGAAGAGACGTACACTCAATGTGAGAAAAGAGCAAAGCCTTCGCGTCCACTCCCATTCTGCCTTTCACACGCCCACAGTCTCCCTGATCCAAGCCGATCGCTGCCATCCATCTACCTTTATTAGCCCTGCCTGACTTTATAGGCTCTCATTGCAAAAGCACACATCACAAATATGACTTATGAAGGGGTTTTAAGAACGGTGCACCACTGCCAAAGTGGAGAGCGGGACCTTCTGCGGTGACAGCGAGTACCCATGAGAAGGCTTGTTTTTCTCGGAGTGGATGTGAGTGCTGTGATTTACGGACGTCACAGAGCTGCCCTCGCTTGGCCCGTGAGCTCAGTAGAACTGGTGCAGTCGCGCAGGCTCTCATGCTGTCTTTTGAACCTGAACGCATAACGCAGTGTGCTGGAGAGTGCCAGACGCTGCAGCCTTGGCCAGTACAAGTCGCACAGAGAGGGAGAAACGGACTGAAGGAAAGAAAAAACAAGAATGATGGAGCTGTTGATAATAAACAGGGTTAATGTGGGGCGCCAGAGGAACTCCAGTAGCGTCGGCAAATTAGTGGAAAACAAAGACGAAGCAAAACGAAATGAATGTTCCCTCACATACACGTTGCGACCGCGCAGAAGAAACAATGTGCCACGCACAAGCAAAAATGAGTTGGGAAAGCCATTTGATTGAATTCTATTAAATGCAAAATAATTGCAATTCTCAGACAAACCACTATAGAGTTGGTATCGCTATAGAGTTACAACTGGTGAATATGGTTAACAGGTTTCATTGAAAGAGAATGATGTGCGCCAAATCAGTCGCTGAAGAAATTGAATACATTAATGGCTGCGGACGAAATAGCACGAGAGCCAACGCAAACGCAATGACATATGAATCAAAAGGTCATGATGTTTTAAAGAAGAGTGGCTTGATTAAGTGCTGGAAATAGCGGATGATGGGCACAGAATGGTAACAAAACTCTTACAGTCACACATAGGTAGTGTGCAAACTCTCCTAGATGGGCATGTTTAGATAACTATCTAAGAAAAACATTAATGTACGCTTTTTTGAAAATATTTAGTTTACAGATTTCATTTTAAATGCTTCAGTTTGTTTTCAGCTCTATTCTATTCTATCAGTTTAAATGCTTCAGTTTGTTTTTATATTATATTATAATATAAACCTCATAAATAATCTCAAAAAGGGAATTTATTATGTTTTTTTTCATATTATATTAATTATATATATATAAAAAAAAAAAATTTCTCAGGTAACCTAATATGTACATCATTTAGTTGCATCAATGGTCAAATCAAATATAAATAGCACATTAAAGTTAAAAGTTACACCCTTTTTTTATGTGTGTTTTTGCTCAGGTGGCTGAAATGTTTGCCCAATAGAGAAAAGTTTTGCTCGGCAAGAAAAAAAATTTAAAGGGAACATTACACAAAACATGTTCTTTGGAGAAACCAGGAATTAAAGGTGAAGTTTGTCATTTCTTGGATAAATGATACACCTCGATGGCCCCATTTATCATCTTTAGCAATGAATGCATCATCTGCTGTTACATGTCTGGGTCAAACTCAGACTCAGGTGGTTTCATCTGCCAAAGTCAGAAGTGGGCAGGAGGCGCTGCCCTATAGAGATCCAATTAACATGAACTCTCAGTTTCTGTGGATGCGTGATGCAGCATGGTTTTCCAAACCTCCAGCAAATGGGGCACTCAGGAGGGGTCGGGTCACGGCACCAGCAGTTTCTGAAGCTTCGGTTACAGCCGCTTTAGGATCGACGATTGATGTCGTTTCCTCCCTCCCGCCTGTGAGAAACATGCCTCTCGTTTGCTCTCGATGTATATTCATGTGTGCCACCGCCAATGCCACAATGAACGATCTGGCACAATTAACCCAAATCTTGCGCAATCGCTTCATATTGGTGTCTAGACTCCTACATTGGACGCAGGCAGACGTATTATTTTTTCTGCCGCTTGTGTGTGGGTGGGGGTAAAGTGAGCATTCTATTGAGGTCTTAGTTTGGCTAATCTCCACCATGTGACGGCGCGCAGGGCTTTGCTGCCATGGAATGCCACAGGCTCTTGTGCTGGGGACAAAAACAGACAGAGGCTTAATCTGCAGGGGTGGCAACACCACGAACAGCAGTGCTGGGGGAGAGAAAGTTCTCAGGGTTTAACCTGTCGTTATCATCAAGCTAACTTAGTCTCCGACAGACCCAGGGCTCGACGTCCCCTGGAAAAACTGCCCAGTGTTTACAGAGTTTACCATGGCTGGCTTGCAGCATGTTGTTGAAATGTTCTTTGTGGGAGGTGCATGGGGTTATTCAAAAAATAAACAAATGCATATAGATAGAAAGTTTACTCACAAATACAACCAGAGGCAAAAATAATATGCATTTGCATACTTCAGGCAGGTCAGGTTTGAGAAACATTACCAGCCTGCTGACCAGTTTTATGTCAACAGTTTTAAAATGTTTTATTTATTCAGCAAAGTTGCGTGGCGTTGGATTAACTAATTAAAAATAGTGATGCTACGGAAGTCCTAAGAGGCCATGGATTATTATTTTTCTTTCTTTCTTTCATGTTTTCTCATAATCAACATAACATAACAGTTGTTTTTTTGTGATCGCAACATTTTTCTTGTGTGACCGAAAATGAATAAGAGTAATAATGAAAACCATTTTTTTATTTTTATCATATGTTCTGAGAAGATGAAGTATTTTTTTCATTCCGGATCCTTTCCAGAAGTTTACTGGATAGAATGAAATAAAAGGACAGGTAATAATGTTGTTTCTATTGGCCTAATGAGCATACATTTTGCTAGAAAGCTTAACAATAATCCCACTTTATTTTCCTTATCCATTTCAAAAATAAAATTATATTTCATAATTTGTTCTTTTTTTTGTCATGTAGGGTAGGCTAGCTAGGTTAAATCATTACTGCTTTATTTACTCAGAAAACAAGTAACTTAATGATATTTCTGTATTTTATTATTTCACTTGGTTAGTGTAGGAGATAATGCTACATTCAAATAAAGAGTTGGGCATCACCAGAAAAGAAGTTATGTTGAGATCATGAGGAAAAAGTTGTGGAAATAATAAAATAAAATAATTTAGGGTTAGGGTAACATTTCTCTTTTTACCACATTAGTTGGTCTGGCTCATTTCACTGAGTCAGTTCGCTCATTTGCTTCATTTTAATGAACTGCTTCAAAAAACACTCCACAGATTCATTTCAGCTTCATCACTTCATCACTTATTTCTCATAGAAACTAACTTCTGTTTGTTTTTGATTCAGTCCTATAATTTAAGTCCTATTAGTCCTATTGTTCTAAAACCCGTTTCAGTACTTTTTCCTAGAGCTGTTAACTTCAAATTCTGAGTAGAATGTAGCTGCAGTTTAAAGTCTCTGAGAAGAGAGAGGAATGGTGTGGATCCTCTTCACCCGTCTCGCTCTCTAGTTCTGCACTCCCGGTCTTAATTAAAAAAATAATTGTCATTTGCATCACAATGGGCTCCATTAGTGAGCTCTTTGCCGTCCGGACTGCAATGAAAATGTAACATCTCTCGGATGAGCTGCAGCGGCGGGAGCCTCTTACATCATTTGTAGGAGAAAATCCAGCCGGAGCAAATCCGCTGGAGAGGGCCTGAGTGCGGGCCGGTGCAGAGGGGCAGGAGGGGACCCCTCACACCCCCCTCGTCCTCTCCTCAGCTGTCCCGCTCTACAATAGCCTGAGCATCTTTTGTAGAATTAACGGTTTGTAGGAGCAGCGGAACAATGTATGAGAAGAGAGGAGCACGGGGTTCCCACACACAGCCTCCACATGCCCACACACACACACACACACACACACACACACTCGACAGCACACAGCTGATCCAACCCCCCTCACTGCCAACATCACACACACACACACACACACACACAGAGAGAGAAAACACATGGACATGTTCACTCAACCTGTACACAAACATACATTATTATACAAAATAACTTATATTATTAAAAGTAGCTTACAAATAAGAAATACAACAAGTGATTCATATTAATTATTTATATATATAATTATATATATTAAGTAATAATGGAGCAACAGTTTTAAAAATGTAAAAAGTAATTTCAATATTATTTATTTACAAGAGCATCTGCATTTCCATGGGTTTAAATAAAAGATTTTTGATATAAGAGACAACAAAACAACTCCTCTCCTGGTAAAATATGAACTTGATATTAACTTTTTTTGCCAAGCCAAGTCAAACATGTCATTTATTTAAGCCATGATAAACTTCATTCCATAAAATAAGTATAATGAACTATGCAAAAAGCATTTGGAATGTCTCCAGCATGTTTTATAATTCCCCCAAAATCAAACATATTTTTGCCCCTTATGCATGTTATCACGTCTGTCAAAAAATTAGGCTGGCTGTCAGCGGGTTATTAGAGCTAAAAACTCTGACATATGCTCATGGACATTAATCACTTCACTGAATACTTGAAGAAATAAATAGATATTATCATCATACAATCCACCTGTTTTTATATCCACGTCGTATATCAAGACATGGATGTCTGTCAATAAATAATGTGCATAATACACTCATCTGCTGATACACAGATTCAGGAACTTGACAGGTGACTTTATAACATGTAGTTTCTTCTCAGTTGTTTAAAAGATTAAGGCTATTATTAAAGTTTGAAAAATGTTGTTTAATTTTCCAATAAAAGATGCAGATTTTGAGCCGTATATTTTTTTGAAAGAAGTCTTTTATGTTTTTAGTAGTGCTGTCAAACAATTAATCGTGATTAATCGCATCCAAAATAAACGTTTTTGTTTACATAATATATGTGTGTGTAGTGTTTATTTATTATGCATATATAAATACACACACATACAGTATATATTTTGAAAATATTTATGTGTATATATATTTGCATTATTATATTTTATATAAATATATTTAATATAGTAACATAACATTTTTCTTAAATATATACATGTATATGTTTGTATTTATATATACATAATAAATAAACACAGTACACACACATGTATTATGTAAACAAAAACATTTATTTTGGATGCAATTAATCGTTTGACAGCACTAATTTTTAGCTTTTATTTATCACTATAAACAGTAATGTTGTGAAGAGCCATTTTTAATTGAAATAAATGTTTAGTAACATTAGAAATGCATGTACTGTCACTTACTGATCCCAAACTTTCGAATGGTAGTATAAGCGAGAAATAATGTGAGATACTGTGTACGCGCACAGCTCTTGATGTTATGGCTGGGATGGCATGTCAGAAGGTTAGAGAAGGGGAAAAGTGTCCATCAGTCCTGTTTAGAAAGCTGATCTCAGGATGAAGCTCATGAAGCTGCTTGAGGGAGTGTGTAGAGCTGGAGTCTAGACTCATCCAAACCTTTTCACCACATCATTTGCATACATGCCTCTGTGTTATTTCAGAGTTTTTAATGACTTTATTATCATTCTAAAGACTAGCATGTAAATCGCGATATTGAACGAGTGGTCGTGACTGTTTTAGTCAGATATAGCTTACTTCTGGAGACAGTTTTGTTCATAAAATATCACAAAATACACACACACACAGGCCGAGAGAGTTGGCACATAGTTGCTGTGAGTTTTATAATTGCCAGTAGAGACAGGCGCGGGGCCGGTGGGGGTGAGGCTCATTGTGATGGAGTGGCTGGAGGGGTTTTTGGGGTCTTGATTAATTTGTAGTGTCATATGTGGGAGGGTTCATCGGGACGGGGGTTATGGGAATTCACCAAACCCCAAACACTGTGAGAAACACAGAGGGAAATGCTAATGGAGAAATGAATATTCAACACTACCTCATCGCTCGCTTTTATTTCCCCCATATCAGGAACTGAACGCGTTTTGAAACGACATTAATGGTGTCAAATTGAAGTTTAACCTTCAGCTGGAAATGTTTAAGACCGACGATCAGCAGGGCTTGATTTTTGTCGTCTCACTTCCTCGTGTAATGTCATCTGCCCTATTAAAATGTTCGAACGGAGCTCTTTGATAGATCATTTGCTTCAGGAATGAAATGGAAAGCAAATGAAGACTTTGGAGGCCTTCAAAGACCAAATGATCTCTGCTGTCCACATAAGGTTTTAGCTCTGTGCTGCATGTCAGCAATTGTCACATTAGTGTTTATTTTGATTTCTGTTGAAGAGAACGATTTCAGACAATGTTGAGAACTTGTAACCCCAAGCGAGACAAGTTTCCTCTGGGCAGTTTTAGATCTTCATGAATGTTTCAGAAATGGTTTTTGAGGGTTGCTCAATCCCACCATCCCGCTTCTGAGAGATGAAGGCATGCAGATGAGAAGCAGAGAGCTGGCAGAAGAAGCACAACACTTGTGTGGAGAGTCCAGCGGGTCAGTGGCTGCTAGTGTGTGTGTGTGTGTGTGTGTGTGTGTGAGCAGCAGACCAGCTGATTTAATTATGAATCCTCTCTCTGTGGAGCTCTAAACTTTCCCTCCATTTCCTATCCATACTGAAGCGCCGTAGTGGTTTTAGATGTAATCTCCAAACCTCAGATTATTACTTTCATCCATGCTTACGGTTAGGGATTTGAACAAATCCCTGACAGATATGAATGATAGCTCAAATAATGTGGCTTGCTGACAAAAGGTCTGCTTTACTTTATGATTTTTGCCTTTAACAGCCTGGCATTGTGGCTCAAGCTTTACACCTCTCAAATGTTGTCAGAGACATTCTCTTAAAAGAGTTACTTTGGAGCAGTTAACTTACCTGAAAAAGGAAGCTAAGAAGTATAAATGTGACCCTGGAGCACAAAAGCAGTCATGAGTAGCACAGGTATATTTGTAGCAATAGCCAACAATACATTGTATGTAATACATTTTTATGCCAAAAATCATTAGGATATTAAGTAAATATCATGTTCCATGAAGATATTTTGTACATTTCCTACCGTAAATACATCAAAACTTAATAACACAGAGCTAACACAAATAATACTTTAATATTAATTAGACTGAATGGTCTGCATCTGTATGTTTCAGCACTGCATTTGTTTTCCATTGAGCTTGTTGAAATGCATTCGGGGATTGCCTGATCTCTTTATTAACACTCAAAAACATGATTTGTCAGTTATCCATGTAATGCCGTAAATGTTCCCTAGGTAGTCAGCAGATCACGCAGTGCAGTAGTGCTGTTTGTGGAGGTGCTGCAAGGCTCGCAGTGTTTAGCGGTGATTGTTCTCTCAGCATCTGTGATGGATTACTCATCATTATAAGAGAATATCTATTTCCAGAGCTGCTATGAAATCATCGCCATGCTCTCTGCGCTACTTGGCCTCCAGTGTGTGTTATTTTGTGCGTAAACAGATGCTCTTCGGGAGGTTTTGATGGCCCGTCTGGATCCCTCACTGATCTCAGCACAGACCCAAACGCTGGAGAAGAGCTCGGTCCGACGCTGCCGTCCACATTCCTCCAGCAGAATTCCTCCAAATGTTTTTAATAGCCAGTAATCTTCTGAAGCTGTCTGTTAAGACCTGCACAGGTAAACCTCACTCCCCTGGCCTGTTTTTCTGTTTGTTTCTGGTGTTTTTAGGGTGGTTTCTAGAGCTTTGTGACTGACCCAAGTCAAAATAACCCGCCCGATATCTCTATGACATTCTGACCTCTAGATTTTGCTCAGTTCCCTTTTTTAAGGCGTCTACTTTTTTCAAATTCAAATGAGCTTTATTGGCATGACTTGTACATAATAAGCCAATACATAAGCAATGAGTAAAATAATGATTGTATAACAAAACAAAAATCAATCAGTAAGTAAATGAATGAATACACGTTTTATAAGCAAAAAATAATTAAGACATAAAATAAACATCCATTTTTCACTCACCAGTTGGGATGAGTTACGTGCCAAAGTTTGTTCAAATCCCAAACCATAAATATGACTGGTTTTTAGTGAAAACACCACTAAAACACAAATGAAGTGCCATGTCGTTGGCTGCTCAGATAGATTTTATTCATTTAAAATCTCAGAGGAGGTTTTGAAAACTCATATTTTCCCACACTTCCCTCCTGAGCTTAAACAAGACACTTAAAGCTCCCCAAAAGAAGCTAACACTTTATTTTGACCATCTCTACTGAATGTAAGTAACTCATTCTGCTAACTTTAACCAGTCCAGTGAGAGTTAGTTGACATCAGTGTTAATTTTGACAGCAAATTTTGATTTAGTTTTAGTCATCTGAATTGTTTTTAGTTTTAGTCTAGTTTTAGTCGATTAAATACCATAAGATTTTAGTCGACTAAATCTACAGTAAATTTAGTCGGCTAAAATCTAACGGGTTTAGTTACAGTGTAGTGCATTTATTAATCATTTCTCTAAAATTTCCAAACTCGTTATATAGGTTTGATATAAAGGTTTTAGACACTGATTTAACTGCAGTGACACACAACATGCCTTTATGTTAAAATTAAATAAAACCACTTCTCATAAAGAACAAGAACATGGTCTTCTTTTCAATGAAATACCAATGGTTATATCTGGCTAATTATGCATTCTTTATAACAACTTGTTTACCATATTCTTCATTCTTTCAAGCAGACATATTTATTTATAAAAATAAATTTAGATTAAGCTTTAGTGCTACTAAAGTGATTCAGTCAAGAGCAGTGAGTGATTTTCTGTCTTTCTTTTGTTGCTTGATTAACATCAATGACTCGGACAATAGCAACTAAATTAGACTGCTGTCCCTTTAAAACCAAATGTACGGATGCAATGTACTGATAAACACGTTCTCCCTACTGTTTACATTCACTTAAGACAGGTAATCGACTGTGTTTACGTGAATACTGGTCAAAACTGACAATTCAACATCAATTTGTATGTAATTCTCCATTCATCCGACGCAAAAGAGTACTCGCGCGCTGTGTGAGACGCGCTTTCTGTGTGTATGCTACTTTTTGTCATTCAAAATGAGTTTTAGTTCGTTATTGTCTCATTTTCGTCATTGATGAAAATTATGATGAAAATTATTCGTCAACGAAGTTGACGTAGTTTGTTCTCAACAGAATGTCTACAGCGGACCATCAAAATAAAGTGTAACCTGACTCGCGTGATTGTGTCAGTAAAAGAAGATCAGTTGAGTGAAATGCTCCACTCTCGCTTGGCAGTGAAGTGACACGAAAGGGGTCTGAAACAAATGCAGGCCTTCAGCTGCTGCCAGGCGGGAGTGTTGACTTGCTCATGAGTCCAGGTGCCTTCAGCTAATATGGAAATATGACGGGTGTGATCTATAGCGGCGTGTGTTGGACGGGTGATAAGCAGCGCCACCTGTCAGGCTCAGGGCTAATGCGCCACTCTGAGTGACGATTTACTGTGGGAATGTACACAGACTCGTACATATCCAGAGATCACCATCATACTGGCCGTCTGGAGAATAAGCTTTGGCTGCAGTCTGAAAATACTGCGGCAGACACTGATGTTAGCATTGTTAGCATGTCTCTAAAAACTTTAGTCTGCTACAAGCCCTCTTTGACCCCTCAGGCAATGGAAGACGGATAGTAACTTGACCAGCAAAAAAACACGATGCACATACTGTAATGCTGTTTGCCTGACAGGAAATATACCGCTAAATACATGTGAATTCATGGAGAACAGGTCACTAGGTCACACTAGGTCAAACGGTTAAATCGACATAGACTGGAAGAGGACAGTGGATAATAACCAGAGGTGAGAATCAGATTGTTGATAGCAACTGTTTGAAGCGTTCACAAGCAGAAGTGTGGTTATTGCAGCAGTCAGTTAATCTGCATAG
>JAFVLL020014566.1:0-19659 GCA_021397915.2 Tor tambroides | reverse complement strand
CACACACACACACACACACACACACACACACACACACACACACACACACACACACACACACACACACACACACAGTTAAGCATACTCAATTTCACCCTGGGCAAGGATGCTGAATTTAGCAATTTCCTCAACAGCCTCATTCATAGTCTGGGATGCATGATGCCATGCCTGCTCAGTTGGTCGTAAATAATACACATTAGAGTGTGTGAGAGGTTGTGTGTGTGCAAGGCTGTGCGTGTTTATGAGAATATTGTACTGATATAAATGAGTATACTCAGTAAGTCTACCTGCTACAGTGCCCAGAGGTTTGTCTTAACTAGCTGAAGATGAACAGGGTCAAACTGCCCTGAAGCCCATGGAACAGTAAAAACACACACACACACACACACACACACAATGGGCTGCGGCTCTGAGCAGAAAATGATGCAATGGTAATATGACTCAACACAACTGTTTGTCCCCTACAGGGAAAGAGACATTGACTCCTGATGAATTACAAACAAACCTAAAACAATAAATTAAACCATTAAAAATGGCTTTTTTTACATTGTTACATAGCAACTCTCTCCGACACTGGAACACAAAAATTCAGTGCTGTGTTTCATGTATATTAAAAGTGAAATTTCTGTTTAGCCATAGAAATCCGGCTTACCTCTTTACTGCCCTCGACGTCAGACGAGTCACTACTGAAATCTTCCGTGTTCAGATTTTCAAAGTCCGACTCTCCCACCGCAATCGGTACTGTAACAGTGAGGCTGGGATTGTGTATGAACGACATGTAGTCGCCTTCCTCAATTCCATACTTTACGTGACCTTCCACCCCATTACCAGGGGAGACACAGCCCTCCTTCAGATAGTCTTTAGTGAGGTCGACGGCCACCGGAGCGTGATTGGACAAGCAGTTCTCTTTGCCGTCGCTGTGGAGGTCGTCAAGGGGTTTCTCTTCGTCTAGAGCGCGAGGTTTGGAGCCGGCCAGGCAGAGGCTTTGGAGGAACTGGCGTAAAGCGGACTTGACCAGAGCGATACCTTTCTGTATTCTGCCCACGGCGATCTGCAGGTTGTTCATTTCGCTGTCGTCATCCGTGGCGGCCAGGTTATCGGCACTGAAAGAGCTCAGCAGCAAGGCCAGGAACAGGTTCAACACCTGCCACACAATGACACACACTTTCAGAATCAGCGAGATCAAATGGCAATAAGATGAACAGATTCGACTCAGAAATGATCATGATGTGTATGGGTAAATCTCTTGAAACCTGTTAAGAACGTGTCTGGGTCAAAGGTTTTGGCTTAGGAAGACTTTTTTTTTTAAGAAATACATATTTTAATTTAACCAGCTTGCATTACATTGATCTACAGTGACAGTAAAAACTTTTCGATTGTTACAAAAACAAATTATATTTCAAATACATGCTGCTATTTTAACTATTTTCAACATTGATAATAAGAAATGTCACTTGCACATCAAATCAGCATATTAGAATCATTTCTGAAGGATCATGTGACACTAATGGCTGTTAAAAATTTAGTTTTGCATCACAGTGATTATTAAATTGCAATAATATTAGGAAGTATTACTGTTTTTACAATATTTTGATCAAATAAATGCAGCATTGGTGAACATAAGAGACTTCTCTCAAAAACAAAAAATCTTACTGACCAAAAACTGAATGGTAGTGTACATGAAAAAAATAAAAAAATAAAGCAAAAAAAACTATTTCAGGATGAAAATAATGTTTTACTGTTTTAATATAAATGTATTTATGTTATTAATGTCAGTACAAATACTATATTACAGTAATACAAATATAGACTCACCAATAGGAATAATAACTACCATAAAAAACCTAAACTAAACCCATGCATCATGGTAATGAGAAAATGAAAGGAAAATGCACTTAATTGTAATGAAAACGCAAAAAAAAAAAGAATGGTCCTAAAATAGGCTTCATTTACTTTATCAAAATTATAATTTCTAATATTTTTCTTTGTTGGAAGAAAATAGGAAATGCCAATGAGATTCACTCTTACAACAGAATCAGTTCTGTTTTGATTCAAATGAACAATTAAAAATTGCTTTGCTGACTCTAATTCATGCTACAACTGTGGTCTTGGGCTTTATGCAATATCATGCAAAAACCATAACCATTACATACCTAAAATCAGATGGACAGGACGTTGCTGAACTCAAAGCATTATGCTTACTTTACACTCAAAATCTGATCAGTTTACAGTATATGAATGTTGTTGCAGGACCAACAAAGATGTTAATCAAGTAGCATGTCCTACTTGGCAGAATCCCATCAATCAATGTGGAAACTATAAAATTGCAAAAGTAAATGTACATGAGAGGAATAAAAAAGAAGACAGGAAGAAGAAAGGGAGAGAGGGAAAGCCTATCTTCCAGGTGTCTCCGTGTGGCATGATTGATCTTACCACCAGATTCCCAATGACCATGACCATCATGAAGACGATGAGACACATTGACTGCCCCGCCACTTCCATGCAGTCCCACATGGTTTCGATCCATTCGCCGCAAAGCACTCGGAACACAATCAGGAAGGAGTGGAAGAAATCGTACATGTGCCACCGCGGCAACTCACAGTCATCCGAGATCTTGCAGACACACTCACGGTAACTCCTTCCAAACAACTGCATTCCCACCACAGCGAAGATGAAGACGATGATGGCCAGGACGAGGGTTAGATTTCCCAGAGCACCCACTGAGTTACCAATGATCTTTATCAGCATGTTCAGGGTGGGCCAAGACTTTGCCAGCTTAAAGACTCTTAACTAAGAGAGAGAATGAGACAGGAAATGTTAGAAAAGAGATGTTTTGATGTATGAAAATTTGGGTTTCTGAAATGGTATCAGCCATTCAGTCTAAAACTTGCACAAGCATGTAGAGTACATTAAGCTTAAGTGTTGTCGTCATGTATTTTACTCAACTTTTTATGTTCATGACAATTTATAATATGAAAATAACAGAATTAAACTAGAAAAAGCAAAACAGAAGCATTTTCACTAGTGGTCTTAAACCTTCGAACCCCACTCTACAAGAGAAGACATTTGCTCACCAATCTAAACGACCGCAATACAGAAAGTCCCTCAACATTGGCCAGGCCCAGTTCCATGAGACTCAGGCTCACGATGATGCCGTCAAAGATATTCCAGCCTTCTTGGAAGTAGTAATATGGGTCTAGAGCAACTACCTTCAGACACATCTCTGCTGTGAAGATTCCTGTGAATACCTGCACAGAGCGCAACACGAACAAATCAGCACCTAAACAATCCTACAACTACCAACGGGACTAAATATCTCAACACAAAACCGAAAATTACACGGTGCACTAATACGTGTCAAACCTGCATTCTCAATGTTTAAACAAAGAATTTTAATGCATCATAAGAGTTTGCTGAACTGTTTTTATGCTGATTTAAATTAATCAAATCAATCTAAAAATACTGTATTACAATAATGAGAATCTGGCATTGAAACCTCACCAGGTTCCCAACTGACAGCACATGGTTGAACCTTTCTGTCATAGGGTAGTGCTCCATAGCCATGAAGAGGGTGTTGAGAACAATGCAGATGGTTATAGCCAGGTCTACAAATGGATCCATCACCACCATGTTCATAATCTCCTTCACCTTCAGCCAGGCTGGACAGCAGTCCCAGATCAGGAAGCTGTTGGCAAACTTGTACCAACATGGAGGACACTTCTGCCGCGATTCCTCAAGTTCTGCAAACAGAAATCATTTGCAGTTTAGATCCATTAAATGTTCAAATAGCTTTCAAATTAAGGTTGAATTGCAAAAAAAAGTCCACATAGCTGTATTGTCTGATGGAAGATTGTGTGTTTGTGATGACTGAAAATTCAGTTGAGAGTGCATTTGATGCGTTCAGAAATATTTAACTGCACTGGCATGTCAGCAGCGTCAGCAACTATGTGACTTAATGTCAGTGTTTAAAGGTCAGTAGATGTGAGAGTGTGTGTGTGAGGGTGATCTTCATTTTCATAGCTAATTATATGGAAATTGTACGTTTTTGAATGATTAGATCTACAATGGAATATACAATATTAACATACTGACAGCATCTAAAACAAACCCTTTTACATATATGTAACTCATTTAATACTCAAGACACAATTGAACAAATTACTGATAATTTACTTTTATCAGTAAATGACAGAAACTTTCCCAGAGAAAGCCAAATTTATTTCTAAATGAAATTCAAATGGGGCTAAAAATGAAAGAATATTACTTTCTTTTCTTTATTCTCTTAGAAATCACAGCGAGCAGAATGAAATCATTATGGAAAATTGTCAAAAAGTGTTGTTGTATGTGATTTTAACACATTTGTGTGCATGTGTGAGGTCAGTGTGTTTCAGACCTTCCATAGTATTTGTCAGAATGCTGGCCACACTGAGAGCCCTTTTTCTGGCTACTGTCTCATCCAGATAATCAGACGGCTGGTGTGATCCTGAACGTTTTTTACGTGCCTCAGACTCAGTGGTCGTGCCCTAGAAAGAAAAAAAACACATCTTGAGGATTGAGCATATTATTGTTAACATAATAAGGTGTAATTTCCTAATGCATTTCAATTACTCTACCTCAGGTAACAAACGTCCGATTGGTGATGTTGGCACAGATGTCCCGCCCACCAGGGAGACCACTCCATTGCAATCAACTGTGCAGTGCATTTTCCCGTTGGCTGGGAGCATAATTCTGGGAGCAAGGCTACAGTGACTGACAGTGGAACTTCGTCTCTCAATACAACCAGGTACAAAGAGCGATCCACGGCGACTGTCGCTATCCTCAAACGTGCTGTGCTCATCGTCCGCAAAATCATTCTCTGAGCCGAAGTCTCGCGCTCTACCGCGAAAACTGAACAGACTCGCGCGACTGTTCCTCCTTGGGGAGAAGAGAGATCCACGAATGCTGAGAAGAGACTGAAAAAAAGATGAAAACAAAAAAACAAAGAGAAAATATAAAGTACGATACTGATTGACTGTTTAAGTGTCCCATAACCAGTACACAGAACAAATTTGTATTTGTTACTCCAGTCCTAATATTCCTGGATTAATAATTAAATCATTTATCACTAAACTCTGAAGGTGAATAACTTGCTTTACGACATTAGTACTGCACTGAAAAGTATAGCCATATATGAATCTAATTTAAATCTAATGTATGTATGTACAGTGCCCTCCATAAGTATTGGAACAGTAAAGACAAAATTGCTCTGTTGGCTGTGGAGTCAAGACATTTGCAAACATGATTAAAAGATGAATATGAGACAAAACTACAGAATGTCACATTTCATTATTAGCCGTTTCAACACATACATGTTTTACCAAATAAAAGGAACAACACTTTTAGAGTTCATCCCACTCATTGATGTGAGCATAAGTATTGGGACAGTTGAATATAAGGCAGATATAAAAGATTAAAAGCTATTATTTAGTTGCAGATCCCTTGCGCACAATCACAGCAGTGAGTCTGTGACCCATAGACATCACCTGGCTCTTGGTCTCATCCTTTGAAATACTTTCCCCAGCCTTTAATGCAGCCAATTCCAATTGTTGCTTGTTTTGGGGAGTTTCTGCCTTTACTCTCCTCTTCAGCTGGTGAAATTCATGTTCAATCGGATTTAAATCTGGAGATTGACTTGGGCAATCTAAGACTTTCCATTTCTTTGCCCTTATAAATTCCTTGACTGAACTGGCAGGGTGTTTTGGGTCATTGTCCTGATACAATATGAAGCAGTTCCCAATGAGTCTGGTGGCATTTTCTTGAATATTGGTAGGCAAGATGGTTTTGTACCCTTCCAAATTCATTCTGCTACTGTCATCATACATTAAGTCATCAATAAAGTTGAGAGGGCCTGTTCCAGAGACAGCCATGCATGCCCATGCCATGACACCACCTACACCATACTTTACAGATGAGGCTGTATGCTTGGGATCATTTGCAGTTCCCTTTTTTTTCTCCACATTTTTGCTTTCCCATCACTTAGATAAAGGTTCATCTTTGTCTCATCGGTCCATAAACACAGTTCCATAACTCTTCTGGCTCACCTTTGTGCTTTTTTGCAAACTCTAATCTTGCCTTTCTATTTTTGGTGCTGGTCAGAGGTTTGCATCTTGCTGTGTAGCATCTGTAATTCTGTGTCAAAGTCTCCTGAGGACAGTAGATTGTCAGAGCATCAGCCCAGCTTTCTGGAAGTTGTTGGTGATTTTACAGACACATCTTTTAGGGTTCATTTTCACAGCTTTTATGATTTGTCTGTCATCAACTACTGTTGTTTTCTAAGCCGATCAGGTAGTTGTTGGTTGATGGTGTCGCTGGTGGTTTCCAAACTCTTGATTTCTCCATGCCTTTTGTTTTTGCTATAGCTCTAATTGACTTCCTCTTTTCTTTTAGCATCCAAATTGCTTGCTTTTCTCTCAAAGTCAGCTCCCTCATCTTCATCCTGGTTTGTGTGTGTCATCATCGAATGCAAGATTCAGAATGCAGAAGTAATGGATATAACGGATACGACACATTCCCTGCTTTTAATATCTGAAGAATTAATGCAACAGGACACAGCTGATCACTCAGAAAGACCTGTGAGGTAACTGTTCCAATACTTATGCTCACATCAGATAGAGGGATGAAACTCTAAAACTCTCTACGTATAAGCATGTATACCTCTGGCATAATTGTACAACTGTATATTTTAGTAAATGGCAATAATTTTTTTCATCCATATATTTCTGAACGCCTAGGAACTTTTTTGTTTTGTTTAAAAAACATGTTGATATTGTTTGTTTCAAAATTAAACTTGCTTTCCCCTTTGACATGTTCAAAATTAAATAGAGATCATTTAATAACTACCATTTCTGTCCTTTAGTGTGATGTAATGTCCTATGGTGTAACAGAACCACAGATTTGTTTTTATCTCAAAATATCTAAAAAAAAAACAGTTGAGTATTGTAATAGGGGAGATACAAATATCACTCAACTTAAAATGGTATAATTTTCGGCAGTTTTGAACGGATGACAGCAAAGTTTGTCTTGTTGTCAAAGTTTGTCTTGAAATTGTCTAAAAAGTCATGGGGAAAAAATTATGTTAATTATAATTTCATATTAGATAAATATCACAATATGAAAATTGTGAAAATTGTAAGAGTGTCAAACAATGAAAATAAATCTCTCTCATGCTATTTATGTATTGTTAAGAGGTTTTTTTTCCTTTATTTTTGCTATGTCACACCATAGGACAAATTTATGCTACAGTTCAGTAAAAATGTTTAAAAAAACCAGTGAAAGAATTGACGAAGTTAGTAAACCTTCATATCAAAAAAGGTCTTTTACAAAAAAAGCATTTTTATTGCCTATTTGTCAACTACCCATATATATATATATCAAAGTTATCCTAAAACCTAATACCAAAATGGGTTCTTTGATGAAATTTTTTAATCCACTTCAAATGTTGACTACTATATTTGTGTGTGTGTGTGTGTATATATATATATATATATATATATATATATATATAATATTAACAACAATATTAACAATGCTGCTCCTGTTGAATTTAATAAAATTTGTATGGTAGGGTCAAAAGGTCTCTAAAAAGTCTGCCTCTGACTAGCAAAAGTACCAAGTAGCAAATTATGGTTCATGGCTGTGATATAAAATTATATCACAGCAATTTAAAAAGCCCTTCGAACTCCAGAATGCATCAACACATGAACAAAAATGTCACATGGTCTTCTAAGATTCTCTAAGAACTACTATCTTTGTATTAATTAGATTTGTTTGTGTTTGTCATGACATCAAAATGCCTGCCCTTAGTTTTGAACTGTGCATGCTGGTGCAAAAATGTGTAAAAATGAATTCAGTTTGTTTCTCTAGTTTAATTTTGTTGTGTCATGTGCTCATATTTCAAAACTGCATATGCTATTTGGTCTATATTGTGAATAATGCCGTTGGAGATTAATGTGCATCCACATGCCATAACTCTTAATGCCGTAACCCACACGCCATAATCTATTTCTAGTGAATTCAGATTTGTTAGAATTAAATGAAACCACATCTCAACCACATTTACATTTGGATTACTTCTGAGGCATCTGTGTAATGCATCTGTGCCACCTTTAGCACTGTAATCCTCCTGTGTATAAGTGCATAACTGAACATATTAATGAGCAAATATTTTCTGTCTCCTTATCACACTTCTTATCACACGTCGATTAGCACTCCGCACACCTAACCTGAGTAACAATATAGTTGAGAAGCTAAGAATTATCTGATGAACACAGAAAGACTTATCAAACTACATTTCCCATAATTCCACAAAAAGGAAGTAGTCACCTGATTGGGAGTGGAACACTTCTTTTCATACGAGAGTCGGTTGGCATCGATAGAGAATCGAAATCCAGGCCGTCTGATGCTGTCCTCTGAGGCGGACTTATGGAACTTTTCCTGATCGGCTTTCTCTTCTTCTTCCCTTTGTTTTCTTTTCTTCCTCCTGTTCCTTCGCTCCTTAGCGCTCTTGGAGCTGAGTCTGGACCCCCCGGAGGAGCTTTCCTCTGACAAGCCCCCCCTCCCTCTGTACTCCCCACTCTCTGTTGCTGCTGCCGCCGCAACCTGCCAACCAATCACAGCACAAGCTCCGTTGTCAGGGGCTACCAGGGGTAGACTTAGTTCAAGCTCGCATACCGAAAGCAGAGACAAGAGACGGATAAACAGTGGGCAATGAAGGAGGGACGATCGCTTTATGTGATCAGACTAAATTACAGGTATTGATCGCATTGTTGACCTTTGCCACTTTATTCATTTCTCACTAATAACTTTCTTTTTTCTAATAATGTCTTTTTGTCTAACTTTTGGAATCACACGTAATAAGCCCAATTACTAGTAAACAGATCTATCTATCTATCTATCTATCTATCTATCTATCTATCTATCTATCTATCTGCCACTATTCAAAATGCATAGTTGCCATCTTGGAGTTAATCTACATCTTGCTCTTTTCGTCTTTTTCTCTGATTCTCTCGCTTTCTGTCTTCCTCTTGTTTCTCTCTTTTTCATGTTTACTAGGAGAAAGGACACTCCCTCACTCGCTCTCATTATCTGTCGGTTTCCATGGCGACAGGGCAGTGTTATCCACAGCAAGTGTGGAGCTGAGAAACTTCAGAGATGACGAAGGCAGAGGAAGAGATCAAAGATCAGGAAACGAGAACAACATAATGATCAAAACAAAAATAATGAGAACACATAATAATTGTAAATCAAAGTGAAAAAAAATGTAAAAACTGTCAATGCAAGTGAACATAAGTTTGTGTACAGAGCTGGGTAGATTACTTACAAATTGTAGTTTGTTACTGGTTCCAAATTACATTACAAAAATTGTAGTTAGTAACGTAATCCATTACACATTTTAGGCAACGTTTTGATTACTTTTGCCCTAACTCGTTTATCACATTGATTTAAATAGGATAATCCCGTGGTCATATGCTGTGTAGCTATCTGACTAATGACTGATCTCTGTGTGAATGTCTTTCTGAAGACTTTCTGAATGTAAAAAATTACTATATTAGTAATCACAATATAGCTATTTTTATTTGTATCTATCTTTGTTATTATGAATAAGAACAGATGCCAAAAAACATACATCTTACATCAAAACAAAAGCATTCAAGTAAGAAAAACAAATAATCAAATGTAAAAATCCCTTTAGTGTGTTCATTAGAAATAAATTGATTATTAAAACTACAAAAGCAGCTCAATCAAGAACAGCAAGTGACTCCCTCTTTTCATTTATTGCTAGATTAACATTAATGAGACAGACGGTCTATATATTAAGATCTACTGTTATGTTACACATCAGATGTTTTTCCCCAAACATTCACTTAAGACATAACAGATTATGTTTGCGTGAATACTTGTAATTCTGTGTATATGTGTACATTTATCAGGATCGCACGCTGGCGGAAGCGGCTTTATGCACGCGCTTCGGATGAGAGTCAGTGCGAGAAGCGAGAAAGGGAAAAAGTATTCCTCTCATAAAACATACAAATAAAGATCATTTTAGATGTTTAATTACTATCTGGAGCATTGGGATTGCTAGACGAGGACTTAATGAACTCATTTTTGTGAAAACCTCAAATTTGACTAAAATCGACATTTTTCACTTTTTTGCATGTAGTTTTGCCAACATGGGTCACAAATATGAATAAATTATTGCTATTGTGTGAATAATATATAAACATGTAATCATCAATAAAAAAGTAACTGTAGTCTGATTACAAGTGGTTTAAATGTAATTTAATCTAATTACAAGTATTTCATTTTTGGAATCTGATTACTTATTCGAGATTACATGTAATCAGTTACTACCCAGCACAGTATGAGCTTGTGTGTGTGTGTGTGTTTGTGTTTGCTACCTGTGCCTCTTCCTGCTGTCTCTTTAGCTGTTCTAGCATGGCTTGAAACTCTTCCTCTTTCTGTTGAGCCTCTTCTATGGTGGCCTGGTTCTGCTCATCATATGCCATGGCCACCACAGCCAGGATGAGATTCACCAGATAGAAGGAGCCCAGGAAGATCACAAGAACGAAGAAGATCATATAGGGCTTTCCAGCTGCACGCAGGGTCTGTGAGAGACAGAACACACATACACGAACAAAATGTTACAAAAATGCTTTTTTGGAAAAAAGAGAATAAAAAACAAGTGAAAGGATATTGATTAGTTAACGGAGAGATGCTGATGTTTTCTAATGCATACAGGAGAATGGGCTAAACTTCACAATGTTTTCTTTATTATTTTTAAATTACACCTATCATTTTAAAAATGGCCTTGTGTCAGAATACGCTTAGTTCCCTACAATATAGCAGGCAAAAACAGTACGTGGTAAGAGTATATGCAGATTCATAGTATTCATAAATCCACAGGTGCAAAGTACCCGGTTGATCTGTCAGTTGGACATTTTAATATCCCATAAGGCCACGGAGTTAAGAATTGCTGTGAAGCAACGCAACTTGGATTGCAGGTCAAATGACACCGCCAACATTTCATTCAAACCAAACACTTTTCATACTACATACAGAACATTCCTTTTTCATGGTCACAAAAAGTTCTTCATCAAACATTGTGTACCTACTCTGACAGTATGAGATATCAGATGCAGCTTTGGTTGGTCCAGTCAGTAAAGAAACTGAATTAAGAGCATCAAACTTACTTCATTCTGAGAAATTGTCATTAAAGTAATCATAAATAGTAATAATTGTGGCAACTCGTAAATGTGCAAGTTTTTTGAACAATTTATTAAAACAAACAGCACAAGTGACCCTTCGCAAAGACTCGCTCCCTTAGGTACTGTTGCTACATCCGACAGGCCATAGCGCTTTCACGCCACACATCATGTTCTTACGGAGCAAAGAGGACACTGACAACGCATCGACTGACAAAAAAGAGCAGGTTACTTTTGGTATGAAAAAATTTTTTTCATCGCTGCAGTGCCTCAGTTCAAGCGTCATGTGAAGCAATCATCTTTTCCTCTTAACTAGTTGTAGCACAAAATAAACATGAATGAACATCAGAAGGTATCTTGTTTCAACTGCAGAGAGATGTCAATACACACCATTTTTCAAGTTCAAATCCACTGATGTAAATCTAATCTCCTGTCTGATTTGACAAATTTGCAGATTCGGCGTTATGACTGGTCAGATCGCCTGTCAATCAAACTCCAGCGAAGAGTCAATTCCTATTTGTTTGTGTATGACATGAAACTTTATGACCATACTCACCATGCTTTTATTTCAGCCCATGTGGATTCATTTTGTCATTATTTTGTGTCAAACTGTCTTTTATCTCATTGCATTCAATTAGCTCACACCTCAGACAAAATTAAATTTGTTTTGCTATTGCGCTGGAGCTTCAAGAAACATTGGTGTGGTATAGTGTTTATAAGAAATAAATAGCCATGGCCTAGACATTGTAGAAGGATATAGGGTGTCTTTTCATGTCTACAGGAGGATATTGAGACCAGATGGATGGTAAGCTGATGTCAGGGCTGTACCTGCTGGTAGAGGTTTTCCCAGAAGTCTTGTGTCATTAGTCGGAAGAGTGAGAGGAAGGCCCAGCTGAATGTGTCAAAGCTTGTGTAGCCGTAGTCAGGATTACGACCTGCTTTTATACACGTGAAGCCCTCTGGACACTGCCTGTTATTCCAAGGAATAAGAAAAAATATTTTCAGTATATTCAGTGAAAAAAATTAAGCAATTTAGCCCAACAAGGGACATCATATCAGTGGTTCTCAACCAGGATGCTAGGGCCCACTATGGGGCCTCAGCAAACTTTCAGGGGGGTCACAATAAGTCTTAAAATTAAGTTATATTTGCATACATCTTAGTTAAAATGCTACAAGTACCAGAAGTGAACATCAGCTTAGAATCAAAAAGCCTGAGAACCAAAGCATTATATACACTTAACCAATTAAAAATGAAGATGTTAGATCAAGTAAACCTGCAATATTTCAACTGAAAAAAAAAAAAAAAATCTTTACGTTACAACATCTAATCTATCTATATTCTCTATATTCTGTTCACTAGCATTTGAAATCTAAAAGAACATATTCACCCTGCATCGCTTGAATTTCCACATAGCAAAGGATCTCTCCGGCCTGGGAGGAAATAATAATTGCCTAAAAAGGGGAAAGGCACAAGATAAATGTTGATAAACAATATAAAGATAAGAAGCTGAATATATACACACAAAGATGTACAGTATATGTTTCTAGCCCTGAATCCTATAGCTTGAAGGAAGTGCATTTGTCTAAATTGTCTAAAAAAGACTAGCCTTTAAACCACACTCACTGTGAGGCAACACACATCCACACACACAACTATAAGAGTGCTTTGAGCACTAGATGACTCATTTTTCTTGGGCCAGTGGAGCATTCCTCACATCCTCAAGGACATGTAGTGTCAACGAGCATCTCAATAACACACACACATAGAGAGAGAAGCAAACGCATTCTTCACTTACTCTCATCATTAATGTACTCTGTCCAGTTAAAGATGCTGTGCACCTCTAAACCAGTGCTATAATTCAGAGTGGCGGTCAGGTTTTCAGTGACATTGACCTCCGGCATCTTTACACACTTCTGCCGCAGGTTTCCCATGAAGAGCTGCAGTCCGATCAGAGCAAACACACTCAGACAGAACACAGTCAGGATCATCACATCTGACAGCTTCTTCACTGACTGGATCAGAGCGCCAACGATAGTCTTCAGCCCTGAGGAACATGCAACGGTGGTCAAAAATACTCCCGATACAACTCAACCGCAATGTGATTACAGCTACATAGATATGGACAGGCTCTTATGGTAACACTTTAGAATAAGGTCTAATACGTTAACATTACGTGGAATGATAGCTATATTAACTTTTACAACATTTAGGTTAATATAAATCCAAACGTTTAATGATAAAGTTAGTTATTTCGTGTTTACATTACAAAAATTTACATTATTTATCACAAACATGAATAACAATGAACAATATTGTATTTATAAATCCTAAATACTGTAAAATATTGTTCATTGTTAGTCCATATTATGTAATTCACTAACTGATGTTAACAAATTGCACCTTATTATTAAAGTGTTCCTCTTTCTGTCTTCCTGATGATTTTTTTTTTATTGCAGGAATGGTTCACCCAGAAACTCATTATTTATTCACCCTCATGTCATTCCAAACCTGTATGTTGTTATTTGTTTCTGTTAAACACAAAAAGGAAATTGACACAGCTCTATTCTACACAGTGACAGTTCACAGCAAGCACAGCTGTCAAGCTCCAAAAAAAAAATTTAAATAAAAACACCCTGAAAGCACCATAAAAGTGTCCTATACAACTGGTGTGCTACATTTCAAACCTTCTGAGGTCAGATGACAGCTTTGTGTGACAACAGAAAAAGAAAATTTATTTAGATTTGGTGTCATCTTGAAAATCTTGTGTAGTGTATATTTAAATTAAGACTCAATTTCTGATCTGTTCTTTACACAAAGCTATCTTAGAAAAACAGCATACAGGTTTAGTTTGGAATAATGAGGATGAATAAGGAAAAAAATGGCAGAATGTTCATTTTTAGCTGAACTATTCCATAAAATCTGACAAAATTACCTTAATTATAATTTTAAGAATATAGTTACTTCAATCTTTAAAAAAAAAAAAAATCTAGGATAACACTATAAATTTAGAAAACATTTTGCTTTAGATATAATAAATTAGTAAAAAGAAAGCAATCAGAAGCTTTTGGTGATTAAAACATGGTTTTAAATATTAGTACACGTTAGTTGAATAAATGTTTGTGAAATTGCGTATAAACAACATTAAAGCATGCAGTGTAAGACAGTGAGTGCGAGTGTTGCCTGTGCGTGTGTGTGTGTGTGTGCTTCACACACACACACACACACATGCAGCAGGCATACAACGGGCACGGCCGACGGTGCGCATGCACATAGAACTCAAACAGCAGACAGAGGAGAAGAGAAGAGTAGAGGGTCTCAAGTTCTCTATCTCAGGCTATAGGCTTCAGCAATGTCTCATGCAAAAAAAACAACACAACTCAAAAATGCCCAGTTGTCTATTTCCCAAGGCATGATGGGAGACCTTTCCCAAGGCGTGATGGTCTTTGGGAAATAACAGAGCAGAGCCCGGCAGAAGGCATATAAGAAAAACTACAGAATGTGTTTTTAAAAGCCTGGAATCCCGTTTTTTTACGCCCGAGCGGATTCCTGCTTTCTCTGACCGCTGGGAGCGACAGAATGAGAGAGAGAGGTCAGTGGAGGAGGGGATGGAGTGAGCGAGAGCTCAGATGGAGAGAGAGGCAGCCTGTGAGCTAGCCCTCACCTGGAATCACTGATATAGTTTTGAGTGCTCGTAAAACCCTGAAGGTTCTCAGTGCTGAGACATTGCCCAGATCCACAAATTCTGTTACATATCTGTAGGGAGGGGGGAGGGGGGTGAGGGGTCACACGCACACACACGCACAAACACACACGCGCACGCATGTTAGGACAGGACAGGGTAGCAGAGGGAAACGTCACACAGAGACACACACCTGACTGACACCTGTGTTTACGCGCACACGCATGCGCACGTCTATACACACACGCGCGCACACACATCCCTTACCTGGGATGACTGAGATAGTTTTCAAAGCTCTGAGCACTCTGAAAGTGCGGAGAGCTGACACATTGCCTAGGTTTACAAACTCAGTTACATACCTGTAGAATCAAATAGAGAGTTACCACAAGCGCACACGCACACACTCGCTCAAACGCACACAACCGCAACTGACATGGATTCACCACCCTTCCTTCATCAATGTGTCCAAAACTATCTGAGCAAACTCTTATTAACAGTTCAGGAAAAACAGTGTACAGTCTCATTTGTCTTATGTTTTTAATACAATATAATATGCACGAGAAGCATCTGTCCTCGGAGATACTCACGCCATCAGAATGACGCTGAAATCCAGCCAGTTCCAGGGGTCTCGCAGGAAAGTGAACTTCCCCACACAGAAGCCCCGTGCCAGGATCTTAATCAGGGACTCAAAGGTGTAGATCCCTGTGAACGTGTACCTGAATGCACACAAACAAAACTTCACTAAGAACGATTAAGTTGTATGAAATTGAAACAATCGAGTGTTAAAGACCCCATGTAATGATGCTATTATTTTGCTATGCTGACAAACTTCCTATTGGAAAAAAAAAGTCGGGGCAAGGAATGCCGATGGGCTGAAGTTAAAAAGGATGTACTTATTCTCAAACGTTTATTTCTATGAAACAAAAAAAGAGGAGACAAGATATATATGCAAAAAACAAAACAAAAAACACCATAAGGTAATTCATTCAACTTGTATTCTATACCATGATACTACAGTATGTGCAAGGAATAGACTTCATTTATTTATTTTTACTGAAATGACTCTGCATCATATTGAACTCAAAAATTAAATCTGTGAAAAAAAATGTTCTTTTGAGGATCCAATTAATCCAGTTCACTAAAAGGAACCAAATGACTCGTGAACGAATCATTCCAATGTGTTCAACAAGGTTAACTCACTAACTCATCTACTCACAGCAGTTCTTGAGTTAACAGCTCACTAGAGGGGAAGATTATCATTGAATAATAACATAAATTCAGTCATTTCCTCACACAAAAATATTGTATGGCTTTAAAATACATGGAATATAAGATTGAACTGTATAGTATAAACCAAATTTATGATGCTTTTTTGGTGTTTACTTTTCCATTTTTAGAAATGAACAGACATGATTGGTCACTATAAAATAAAAACTATGCATTTTTGTTCCACAGAATAAAAAGTGGAAGAATTTTCATTTTGGGATAAATTATTTTATAACCTATCATTTTCTCATTTTTAAAGTCCCAAAAAACCCTGATTTGCTACTCGGTGTTGTTAGTCAGTAACAGCTGTTATATAAATACAGTTTATAAATGAGGGGGAGAGGACACAATCTTCAGATCACTTTTTTGGACAAAATTATGTCCATCCATACAAGTGTTTACAAGATCATCAATATGTTTAGTTCATTGTCCCAGAAGAGAAAGACTGACAATTTTGTCAAAAGATTGAGCTGTAAAACTCCTATGCTTTTGTCAAAAGATTGAGCTGTAAAACTCCTATGCAGAACTGTGTTAATGGTGTGACTTACTCCACATTCTTGGCCCAGTCCGGGGGACTGCTGAGGGTCATGAAGGCGCAGTTGGTCAAGATTGTGCACATGATCACAAAACTGAACATGGTGATCAGTAGTCAAGGAACATACACAAAGAAGACACAAACACACACACATATTGTATGTATACTCACCCAGCTACACCTAATGTCAAGTGCAGCCTCAGACAGCACACCTAGGGTAACTGTCTTGATATTATCAACGCTAATGAGGAAGAAATAACTTATGGATTTGCCAAACATTTGCCAGGTTTGTAGCCTCAAATATTTGAAAGATATTAAAAGTTATTTTTGAGGCGCTTAGTAGCAAACAGTTAAACTTACAGAAGCGGAATTGGTCAAAGTAATAGTAAGTGACAGTTCACACAAATGCTGTTCTTTTGAACTTTCTATTCATTAAGGAATCCAGAAAAAAATATCAGCATCTAAAAAAAATTAATGTATGTATTTGTGTATTTAACATCAATAATAATAAGAAATATTTTTTGAGCACCAAATCAGCATATTAGAATGATTCCTGAAAGATTATGTCACGTTACTGGAGTAACGGCTTCTGAAAATTAAGCTTTGCCATCACAGGAATAAATTCCATAACTAAAATAGTTAAAAACAGAAACAGTTATTTTAAATCGTAATGGCATTTTACAATACTACTATTTCACATAAATGCAGCCTTAAGAGCCATCTTTCATCAACATTAAAAAAATCTTAGAGCCCAATCTTTTGAATGTTATACAGTATGTATGTCGGTCAGATTGTCAGATGTTGGTTCCTGTCTAAGTGTTCTATCAAAATAAGACAAGAATGTATGCTGCAAGTGAAAAGTCTGGAGACTAATGTATACCTTGTTCAGATGCTTACATACATCCATTCAGCTGATAAAGGATATGAATGCACCAGGACCTTGATGGAGATTCTCCTCAATGGATTGAAGGGGCTCAAAATATACAAAGCCGGTGTAGCATTAAAGCGGAATATAGCCTTCCCACGATTCAATACTATAAAGGTCTGAAGCAGAGAAAAAAAAGATTGTGGTTACAGTGCACACAATCTCCGACAATCTCTTTTCAAATCTGTTTCACAAGCTGTTATGTAACTACAGAGAATGATACACATTATAACACCAGACTGAAGTCCTGCTGGCCATCTAAATGCAAATAACAAGCTTCCATTTTAAAATCTTCTCACACATACTTTTTGGTTGCTGTAGTAGGTGTCCAGGTCCTCCAGCGGGACAGACACAAATTCGGGCGGAAGGTCTCCGTAGATAAAGGGCAGGGATTTTCCCGCCTCCAAATCGCTGTTGGGTTTGGGCCCGTTTTCGTCATCATCATCAGGCCGTCTCTCGCCTTTGGGCCGTTGGGCCGCCTCTTCTGCGATGCGGCACTCGATAGCAGCGAGAGACTCAGGCAAGAAGGGCCGGAAGCTGTCAGGTCCGGGTGGAACGAGCAGCTGAGCAGCCATATTGACATCCTGCTCTGGTAGCTGCACCAGCTAATCTCCGGTCACTCTGGGAGCTGAAGGAAGGAAATCACACGTTCAATGCACAGTGGCTGCGAGAGGAGATTGATCATTAAAGTGGAAGTTGTTCATTTTTATGAATTGAGTCAATCTGTGGCAATTTAAAACATGAAATAACCACTGTCAATTTATTTACACGATGACCAGCATCACACTGGAGACTCGGGAGAAGATTTCATATTCTAATTATTACCAATAAAGAGAATGTTAATATTCATGCAGTGCCATTAGATACAGCTTGTGTGTGTGTGTGTGTGTGTGTGTGTGTGTCTGTGGTTGTACCAGCTCTGTATGTTACAGTAGAGCAGCAGTGCCTGCGGGTCACCAAGCATAAATAGCCAGTCTGGCGTGCTGCCCTGAGTGCTGTGGCCAGAGCTGTGAGCACCAAACTGGGCGTGTACTCAGAGCGAATCAGTTACATTCCCAGGGGCTCCATGACCCCTATGAATCCCCCATCTCCCTCAAGATTCAGAGTCTTAAAGAATAGATGTATATGTAAGACATGAGGGGAAAAGAAGAAAGAGATATAGAGATGAAGAAAGCATGAGGGAGGGAAAGAGATGAGTGTGAATATCGAAATGCTCATACTTTGTAGTTTGGGGTCAATATATATCTATACATATATCTATATCTATCTATCTATATAAATATTTTTTTTAAAGAAATTATCTTTATTCAGCAAGTTTGACAGTAAAAATTACTGTAATAACTTTTAAACTGTTACAAAAAAAATCTATTCATATATATATATATATATATATATACAATAAATGTTGTTCAAAACTGTATCAATTTATTGGGCAGCACAACTGTTTTCAATGCTGATAATAAGGTTATATGGCACAAAATCTGCATATTAGACTGATATCTGAAGGATCATGTGACACTGAAGACTGGAGTAATGGAGTAAAAAGTCAGGTTTCCCATCACAGGAATATATTAATAAAAAGTATTTTAAATTGTAATAATATTTCATAATATCAAAAATATGTTTTTATTTTCAAACATTAAAAATCTTACCAATGCCAAACCACTCAACAATAGTGTATTTTATTACATGGCAATTTGTAGTACTTAATTGTGATTGGTCAATCACACAATTCCTCAGTGTAACTATATAATTGACTAATTTCCTACATTGCTTTGTTTTGTTTTTCTCACATAATTTCAAGTCAAATCAATATCTTATGTCCATTTATTTATTTGCTGTGTAACACACTCTGTGTCACAGAACTCACACTTGAATCCAAAACCCAGTTTTGGTAGATGATTACATTCATGATTACATACACAAGTGGCACCTGAGCATGCATCTGGCTGTCTAAAAATGGATTTTGAAATTCAATCCCCCCATCCCCCCATCCCCCCAAAATATGCAGAT
>JAFVLL020014564.1:15038-47319 GCA_021397915.2 Tor tambroides | reverse complement strand
TGTTCCTTCAGCTCTTCAGCTCTGGTGTGACCTGCTGTTAGGCTGAAGACTGGGAGGATGATAAGGATATTGAATGGAGCTGTTGCCTGTCACAGCACCCTGCTGCTTCAACAGGAAGAGACTGATCAATACTTCACATACACACTCTCACTCTCTCTCTCTCTCTCTCTCTCTCTCTCTCTCTCTCTCTCTGGGTGTGTGCACATGTAACAATCTCACAGAGGCTGGCAAACATCCTGAGGATGAGTTGCCCAGCCTAACCAAATAGTTGTTCATTTGAACGTGTCGGAATTGATTTCCTTGGAATAAATAAATAGACTCTCATTAAAGTAATAACGACCACAAGATAACAAATGAAATGAAATAAAATAGAAAACAAAAAGGAGAAAGGTTCGCTTTGCAGCAAAAGTGCTCACCATCGATCCAATTTGTGCAGAGCTAAAAGCATTTAAGTGCTTAGACCAGCTATTTGTACAGAAGTTTATATGTCCAAAAAAAAGAGAACCTCCAATTCTATTGACATTTAAAACACTTAGTCGTCTGAAGGCGTACTTCAAAGTCAGCTCAGCAGGGACTCCATCAGAACAATCCTACTAGTCTTGATTACAGGCATGCTCAGGAAATATATTAACCACCCTCCTGAGAACCACTCTCATGCTCATTTGAACCACCATCACTGATGGAAAGGTAAAATGGGGGGTATACCTTATTAGACCACTGCTTTTAACCAGCTAGGCAAGCTTGCGCCGCCATTAAAACGCTTAAATCCAGAGATTTCCTCTTCTTCTGTCTCAGTGATTTACCTCACATTATTAGTATCTCTCTCTCTCTCTCTCTCTCTCTCTCTCAGAGCAGCCTGCTGTATGCCGATGTGGTTTTCAATTAAAATGAAGAAGCCTGCAATTGTTCTCATTTCAGCAGCTGTATGATAGCAATCGCTGAAACCAATTGTGTAATTCATGTAATCACAGAGCAGTTTGTTAGGAGTGATAAACTTAATTACTAGCAGGTGAAGGCATACTGAGAGGTACACTGAGAGGAGGCACCTATGGCATAAGCAACATCTTCCTGAGGGATACTATCAGGTGCACAGTGTACTTGGCTGTAGGATAAATTTCAATCACACAGTAAAATAGCACCTTACAGATCTGGATTAGAACACATTATTTTCGCCAAAGAAGGACACCAAAGAAAGGGTTGTTTTAAATGGAAGTTATCAGTTGTATCCCTTTGTGAAGGACGTTTCCAAATGCTTGTTAGTGAAGTATATGTACAGTGGACGAGAAAGTCATATATATTAATGTACAATACCGTTCAAAAGTTCCAAATCACAGTTGTTGTTTTTTTTAATTCAGCAAGGATTCATTGAAATGGTCAAAATTAACATAAGACATTTATAATGTTATAAAAATTCTTTTTCAGAAATTCTGTAAGACCTCTTTTAAAAACATTTAAAAACCTTACTAAACCCAAACTTTTGAATCATGTTCTGTCCTTGTGTTTCAGTAGCAGTTATTATTCAGTTATTATTCAGAGTAAAATTTGAGCAAAATAAATAAAATGAGAATTTCTTATTGTAGTAGTATGTTTTGCTGTTGTACACCCAAGGACTAAAAATATTGCTTACATATTCTCTTTTTTTGTTTATTTTTACCAACTGCCAAATGGAGAAACAGTAAGAAATTGAAATATATTTTCAAATGGGCAATATTTGATGCAGAAATTTCATTTACCACTGCAGTTTTAACAGTTAAAAATACATTTTAATGCTACTCTAAGTTATCATGTGGATGCCTTTTTATAATGTGACAGGGCACCGATGTGAAAAACAGAGCATGTTTGAACCCTTTGGAGAATGTGTGAGACGCAGCACATCTGTTGGTGTCAAGATCAGGTCAGCAGAGCCAACAGCATTGATATGAAAGATGACTTTCGCTGAGGCACATTACATGTCCATATATGATGTTCTGGAGCACGCTGCTTTAGTCAGAATAAAAAAATCCCATGTCCTGAAAACGTCACACTTCCTCTGATGGCTTTGCTGTGTTAGTGTATCTAATCAACACATAGCCTTAAGGTTTCTATATGTGCCGAGCCACAGACGTGCTATTAGTTCACCTGTAGGCACAGGATGCTGAAATCCTTTTTTTTTTTTTTTAAACCCTCTATTTTCTTCTGTTTTTCACTTTGGCTTGCACCTCATGCTCACTGTTTGCTCCATCCTGCAGTTTTGATAGTTGTTTGGACAGCTCTCCACGAGCTCCACTTCACATGCATCTGGATACTGGCGTGAGAAGCATTGGAGACCCATCTCCCAGATCCATAAATATTTCATTTGCAGAGATGCAGAATAAATTGACAGTGAAATTGACTCTGAATCCTGCTTTTAATTTTTCAAATGAAGAGGAAGAGAGGGCCTCTGCGCGCTGATGTGACAGGGAGCGTGATGTGACGAGGTCTCAACCTCCCCGGCGAGGAAAAGGGAGGAAGGAATTCACTTATCCACCGCCTCGCTGTTACCATCGACACATCACAACCCGATTATTGCTGGGGGCCGAGGCTTTAATTACTAGCCTGTGTGTGGAGGTGAAATTAGACCCCTAGCTCTGTAGGTTAATGCGGGAGTGTAGAACACACAGCCTGCAGGAGGAGACTTGTGCTGATGCAACACATCTGATCTGCATGCACAATTCACTCTCAGCTGTCAGCTCCACTCAGTGATAAGAGAATTGAGAGAGTCTGAGTGCCAATGAAGGTGTGGATGTTAAAATACCTCATTTCCATTTGTTTCGTGTCTGTTTGTGTGTGCCCGCTGACGCATGTCTGAGGGTCCATGTGAGCTCTTACTTGTAGGAGTGCACTGCCACACAGAATGTGTTAACATTCGTTTTGGTTATAAACAATTGTGAGGACTATATTCTGTAACTGAACTTACAGTGTGAATGTAGGCTTTGTCAGGGGTGCAGTGGAGACTGTAGAACCTTAATAGAAAAGAAAGATTTAAAAAAAAAAAAGTATTTTAAGGCCTGTTTGATTTTTAGTTTAAAGTACTAAACTTTTTGCATAAAAATTTTAAGATATTCGCTGTCAACTAGAAAGTAAATGTTTCCCAGATAGTTTAATTCGGTACAAGATTTATAGCTTAAAGAAATGAAAATACAAATTGAAATATTAAATGTACTTAAAATATTTATTTATATAAATACTTGATTTTTAAATCAACACTGTGTATTTTTAATATCTCTTTTTATAAAATAAAAAGTAGCCAAATATGCTTTCATATTTTGTTTATACAAATGAATGGGGAAAAAAATAAAACATTTTGACATGATTCAAAATATCTTTTATGATACAGAGAATAAAGAATGTCATACCAGTTTGGAATGACATTGGGGTGAATAAGTGATGACAGAATTTTTATTTTTAATCCTAAGTATCCTTTTATGATTGTTATGCACTCTAACACAGAAAGAATTAAAGAAATAAAGAAAATAAATAAATATGATAATTATAGTTGTATTATGTATTTTAGGAAGGGTGATGGATAAATAAATAAAATAAAATATTTGTGTATATTTTGGAAGGGGTTACTTAATACGAGATCATCATATTTTCATATAGTCCATTTGAGTTTGAAATCCCCTTTCCTATGTAATATTGCTTTTGTCAAATAAATCTAAAAAGCTACCCAGCACAACTCGAAATGCTTCTTAACATATCTGGCTGTAGCAAATGCAACGTTAGCTTAGACAAGCAGTCGTCTGTCTACACCGTTGCGCAAAGGCCTCTATTTCATTTCAATTTCAGAGAGAATAATCAATGTGCCTCCCTATCTTGTGTACAATTCAGAACGGGAGAATCAGCAGAAATGTGTCCTATTCTTTTCCTTTCTGCTCAAATATTCCACAGCCACACAAAATGAGTTATCAAAATCTCAATGCTCATCAGTTTCATTACTGCCTGAGCAATTACCTACTTTTCCCCTTTTAAAAAATTTGTTTCAGCCATGGCTGTTCTCATTACTGTTCAAATCACAGCATGCTAGGCTCCAGTTTCTGTCAATAATAGACCATTAATCAGTAGCGTGCTCTCCAAATTTTCCAGAGGTACCCTAACAGGGTCTGAGCGAAGTTTTTGATTGAGTTCAGACGCTTGATTGCTTGTACAGCTGCACAATACGGCATAATTACACGTGGAAGAGGCGGCAGAGATACTATCTGACAGTCGTGGCTGTGTTGGCAGCTTTTAAGAGCAGACAGGACTGCGATGGTAGCGTGCTGGAAAGGCGTGTGGCGGTAAGCCTGTCGGTGGCGTTCTGTTGATCCCCATCCAAGGTGTTGTGTTAATTACTTTGGATGCTGTCCAGAAACCCTCAAAGAATTTAGAAAACTGTGACGTTCAATTTGGTACAATTCAAATCATTTTCATGGTTTACAGTGAACCCAACAACTTCTCCAATATTTTCATGCTACAGATAAAACTCTTCTTCGGGTTCACGAGGAATGGGTTTCTATTATTTTTATTCATGTTTGCCTGAAGGGAAGTGTCATTATTTGGCACTCAGATTGTTTCATGGAGATGAATGTTAATGAGGCGGCCCTTTATTTTTTTACTGCATAATCTACTGAACACCTTGTCCTTCAGTCAGGGAGGCACTGTTCATTTTCATTGTCACGAATGATGCAAGTGCACAGTAAGTGCCATTCAATGATTTAAAGGGCTAGTTTACTAAAAAATGAAAATTCTCTCACTGTTTATTTACCATATTTTGGTCGCTTCTGGACACAAAGCCTATCATATGGCATATAACTTTTTTTTTATTTTTGGCTGAACTTCAAGGCAGGATTGATTAGAATATCAATATTGGCATAGCTTTATATAATATTGTATAACTTCAGAGAATTTTGAACATTATATTTTTTATGATATATTTATTTTTATTTTTATTTTTTTTAGTAAACTACTCTTTTAATATGTGTAAAAGTGCATTCCACTTTCAGTGGATCAATACATCTGGCAAAAAGAGACCATCTCATACACTGCAGGGCCATTCTCTATGCCATTTCCAAACACCAACAACTGCCACATCACGATTGGAAATATCTTTTCATTCCTCTATCTCCCGACGGCAAGCCATTAGTTGCCCACTGACCACCAAAAAAAGATGCTTTTCTGCCCTATTCTGCCTGGATGAGTGCTCTAAAGCCATGAATGCGGTCCCTGTTGCCGGCCTGGCGAGAGTGCGGCCACCTTCCACTCGAAGCTGAGGTGGGATGCATGTAGTTTGGCTGTGGGGCTTGAGGGGAAAAGTCAATCCACACTAAAAGCTTAGTTGCTGCCTTTCAGCATAGAGCCAGGAGGCACATAAAAAAGCATTAAATAAACATTAATGGAAGTGGGTTAGGAGAGATTTATTAAGGAGGCTTTTTGGCCTTGCCTAAGGGAGCCATGCACCATTTTATGCACTCATACAACCACACAGGTAAACAACCAAGGTAATTTATGGCAGTCTTCAGAGGTGGCAGCGTTTGGAATTCACTTTCTGGCCATTTTTTAGAGTAAGACAATTGTTTTTCACACTGTCTCACAGAATTTGAAACATTTATCATGTACTGAATGGATGATGTGCGGAATCTCGTCTCTGGGCTTCTTTGTTGGAATTTCATTAAAGTAGTTTTGTAAAGTAATGAGGTTAAAGGGAGTTTTTACACTATTTTTCTAACGCCGTCTTGTCAGAACATCTAGCAGAGACTACTTATTTGTATGGAAAGCTAAAAAAGGAACACCTTTCTATAAGAGAGGAATGCTGTCCTTTCTGTATAGTGAAATATGGGATGTTGCTGGGGAAACTTGTGTTTGTTCTTTGCTTTGAGGACAGCTGGAGAGAGAGAGACAGAGAGAGAACCAACAGACGGCGGTTGCTTTGGAGAAGGTAGCGAATAATATTTTATCCAGGAACTTCTCTCCACCCCAGCATGTGAAGCAGAGGTGACACGGGTGACAAAGAAGCGTGAAGAGTGTACTTTGAAGGTTCTTACAGAGGTAACGGAAAAGAGAGAGAGATTGAGGCAAAGAAAAAGCGTGAGAAAGAGTTGAAGGAATTGCTTTTGGAGGAGAAGCCGGGACTGATATTGGACCGTGCATGTCAGCCGTTGTCAATGTGACAAATCTTTGATGTGGAAATAATAGCCGGTGAGGGCTCAGCCCAGTCCAGTGGAACTACGTATGACTGTGATGAGCTGTTGTCAAACACACCCACATATACTCGAACGCTTTCTCTCAGGCACAGACAGTATTTTTGCCACTGTATCCAATCGAGACCAAACCTCAGAGCTCTATTGCTTTGATTTTGCTATATCCACATTCCTCGTCTTAAGCAGAGCTTGCTCAAATACAAGATATTAAAGTATGTGGGGTTGAAAACGTTGCACAACCTGTTGAGGATTTTTGTTTCATTTTTCGGCTTAAAAGAAACAGGAAGTCATTTTGCACTTGTCAAAAGAGCTCATAAAACTCAGCCCCAAGGACAAAGACGTGCACACATTCAGACACTATTGCAGGTATTCAGACTCAAACACTGTTTCCGTTCAGGCTCTTTGGACTCCCGCAGTGAATGGCTGGGACTGTGAGAATACAGTAGTTTGTGTAAGCCATAGCAATATAATGGGCCAGCATTGAGTATAACCCTTATATGCTCTAATTATTCTACTCTTTACTCATTTTACCACACCATTCCAGGCACATACTGCACATATACATATAAAGGCTTTTTTTTTATTGGTTGGATGGATGGATGGATGGATGGAATGGAATGATAAAATGGGTTAATGAGGTGATTGAATGATAATTACGCCAGTAATCAATCTAATTTATATTTTATGTTTTCTAATTGTTTTAATTTTGCTATTAAAATTTCATACATTTTGAAATTGGTGTTGAATTAAACTTTATACAAACTTTCTTTAAGGAAATTATTGAGGAACGTCACAGAAAAATGATGTATTTATATTTAATTTAGGCTTACATTTTATTGTGCAATAACAGTTTCATTTTCAAATTTACAATTTCTGTTTAACACCTTAATATTTTGCATAAAAGTTTTAAATGCATGTTGAACAAGAATTCAACCTTTGTTTACCGCACTTGATGAAACCTCCATAATTTATCTCTTTTCAACCTGAAATGTTTTTTCACCTCTAGTGTCACCAAATGGATTTGTACTAATAAATAATGATCATTTTCATGCAGGTTTCCTGAACACTCTGCCCATCTGCTATTAGTTGTACAAACAGATAGTCTGATAGTGTTTCTGTCTCGGCATGGTTGTCAGACTCGTACAAACAGAGCAGTATTTTGACAGTCTCGCAAAGCCACAGTATTTGCACTTTATGGGAAAATCAAGCTTCAACTGGCATTGTCGACACTACACATTAAACTGGGATAAGAGAAAGTATTATAACACTGACAAATGACACACTTCAGCTTTAATGATTAGGCAAAACCTTTCCTCTCAATTCAATTTCTCATCAGAAAACAGAAGAAGAATAGAGTTTGATGGTTCCATTCAACCTGTTGCAAACAGATGTTTTTGAGACAGCACTCGCATCCTATAATGGCTGTTAAACAATCGGACTCACGTCTGAGCAGTTGATATGAATAGCTTGAATAAAATGCCAGACGTGGATTTGATATAGCCTCTCTGTTCCTTCAAAAGGGCAAACCCGGGCCATCCACACAGCTTTGAATCCAGGAAACACAATCACCTAGAAATGGGGCCTGAATACGTGCAGCTAAATCACAGTCTATGTACGGCATGTGGCTTTATTAGCATGCGGCAAAAAGAAAGCGAGGCTCTATTGACGCGTACTACCTGGTTGTTTGCGTTTGTGTGTGTGTGTGGTTTACGAGGCCGAGGACGGTCCACGTGTGCCTCGTGAGCTGCAAGATAGCACATCCCTGACAGGAGCTGTCAATAGCCATTCAGTGAAAGAACCTGCCTTCATCTGCTCTTTAAATTACAGAGCGCATCTCTCACGGGGGTTCGCGTGCACGCTGACCCCGCTCTTGTTGGGAGAAACAATGAAACAATGACTGCAATCAGCTATTCCCTCTAGCATCTGTGTTAGTCCCCCAGACTATGAAATGCTCCTCTATCACTCCTGCACTGGCACTAATAACTCAGTCTGCCAATGACTCCAAACTTAGAGAGGTTATTGAATGCCTCTATTTGTCTTGCTTGACCTCTGCAGAGAAGCAGTGGTTTTTCTCCTTGCTCCGCAGGTGACCTCTTTGTTGAAGGATTGTGGAAAGGATTTGAAGGGCAGGTAGTTGCTTTGTTTGTTGATGTTTATCCATCATTGTACAAGCCCATGTGTTTTAACGTAGCTTTGGCAATACAGCGCTTGTCCTTCCTTAACCGTATCCTTCTCACGGCTTCTCCAAGCATTCGCGAGAGCAGTACGAGAAGCTCTCCACCATGCACAAGAACATGCAGAAGCTGTACGAGAGCCTAGGGAGCTACTTCGCCTTCGACCCCCACACCGTCAGCATTGAGGACTTCTTCGGAGACCTGGCTAACTTCCGCAACCTCTTCATGGTGAGTATGGCAGCACTGTCACCTGTTTATCCTCACAAGAGTGCTTTTTTCTTCTGCTCTTTGCACTCCTCAAGGCTGAAGAGAGTCGGATATTTTCTGTATAAATCTGGCTTTCTAAAAGAGTCTTTGAGAGCAGGTGCAGATAATATTCTAATTAATGTGTCCAATGCTTTTTCCACAGCTAGACGGCACAGGTCAGGGTTGCTGGATAGCAGTATGATTAAGTTTAGAATTGCTTTGACAGCTTCTATCACTTGGAATGTGAAAGCGCAATTTTCTCTCTAACCTCATCGCTTTCTCTTCTCTGTACATATACACCGTTTTTATCAGTACATAGTTTTAAGAGCTCTAAACTAAATCTGCTGGCCTTGTCTAAAGTGCATGTGGTGATTTAGCTTATTTTATCACATTTGATAAAGACATTTTCCTCACGGGGTGAGGAGATGGAAGGACGGGCTTATTGGACAGATTAAAGCATACATAAACTGTACTGAGAATGGAATGTATAATGTATTACCAAACGTGTGGCTCCTGTGCAGATAAAAGAGTCTCAGAAGCTTCTTATCCTTTCAGAGTTTCGTTAGCTTCTGTATTTGGTGGATATCAAGGCAACGCCTCCTCCCTGTCAAAAAAAAAAATCGCAGCTTGGGGTTTAGGCAGGTAGGACTAGGTTATTGCTGATAGGATGGGATTTATCCAGACTGAGTGTGAAACCAAAAGAGGCGTTTCAAGTACATCTCACTGTACAAAGAAGATATGAGATTCTCTGCTAATTGATATTTTTTAGGTACTTCGAGCCTGACTTGTATTTGCTTCTTATAATCTAAGTGGGTCTTAGGGATTATACAAATGAAACTTTATGAAAACCTTTAGGCAAAATATTGATAAGCTTTACAGAAAATGAGTCTTGAATTGTAGGTGTAAAATTATTTATTTTTATTTGTTATTTAATTATTCATAGTTGCATAAAAAGACTGTTTTAACATACAGGTTTTAAAACTTGTATGTAAAATATTTATTTTAATATACATATTGTATAATACTTTAATATTGATTATTTATAATCATTAAAATAGCTATAAATATTTTAATAATAATTTAAATTAAGTAATTTGTGTGTACACTACAAAATGATGAAACAATTTTCACTCAGAAAGTGCTGGTATATTTCACAAACAATTCCAAAGAAACATCAAGTAACAAAAAGTGTAAAGAAAGAAAGTGTACAAGAAAAACTGTATAATTTTCTCATAAAACCATTACCAAAAAAAAAAAAAAGAAGAAGTTTCTTAATATTTTGCATAAATGTTTTGATAAAATTTTACAACATTTTCTATGCACTCTGCATAAGAAAGCACAACAAACTTTAGTTTACTGCACATGACGAAACCTTCATGCTGAGCAGTTCTATTGAATGGAGAACATTGCATTAAAAACTCCATTTGCAGTACAGTTCAAAGAACATTTACCATTTGAGTGTTAGCTTCACTGTGGTTAAGGGCACCCTGGGATTGGGGTAATTTTGAATCATAAATAGAACCTTAATATTGGCTTGAGGAGGAGGGCAGAATGCCTCCACACAAAGCAGCCTCTGGAGATTTTTTTTACACATATATTTAAGTGTTTCCTCATTTCTCCTGCTTCTACCTATATTTCATCTCCCCTCCAGCAAAAAAAAAAAAAAGGATAACACGATGTCCAGAAGGTATGCTCAAAGTCTTCAAAACCCATTACAGTGAATAGCAAGGTCTCCTTGTCTGTGGCTTCTTTCTCACCCCTTTCTCACAAGCATATCTAAAAACCAACTTTCATTCAGCCTGATCAAAGTCTAGCAACACATGACACGGCGCTCCCTCCAGGATGCAGCGTTGAACGGCTGTAAAAGGGGCATCTATGAAAATAATTTATTCTCTCAAGCGAATAGCTCTTTATGAATAAGTTATCACTGATTTAGACTTCAGTGCTGAGAAGAGCAGAGCTGGTGGAGAGCACAAGCATAGCTGGATGTCCAGTGGCACCGGGAACATTCCCTTTGTGGCGTTTTACTCCTCCTGTTTTTTTTTTCTCCTTTTATGTAAAAAATCCAGAAGGCCAACCAAGTTTATAATGCATTAGTAAGAGGGCTCTTGTGATGTATGCTGGGAAAGTTATGAGGCATAATATGATAAACTGACAAGCAGTAAAAGTTGAACATTATGAAAACATTATTTTGGTTGCTTGGTTTTGCCACAAAGCCCTGCCCCCTGTGAAATCCCATTGGTCCAAACGCCTCAAATCCGCCTAGATACAGTAAATTAATTGTCGCATCACGCCCGATTATGACATGATGTTAGCCACACATTTGAAAATGTACTTTGTGCCTCTTTGGGAAAGGGAAAGGTTATTAAAGAAATTTATATTCATGATACAGCCCTCTACATAATATGCGTTCCACCATAGCATATTTATGGCACCTCAGAGTTTTATCAACATTTATCCTCAGAAATGACCCACATTGCTGTATGTTAAATTGCCTGAGTGACACATCCATTTGGTAGGACAAAAAAAGCCCTGCCTGCCAGTTCTCATGAAGCGCGCACACTCAGATAAGAGAATCCATTAGCTGTATTTCTTTTCAGGGTCAATAGAAATGAAATTTGATTTCAGCACATGAATTTTGTTTCAGATCGTCCCGTCAATTTATCCAGTGCGTTGCCAGAGTTGAGCTAGAGAGAGAGAGAAACTCCCACTGCGTCTTCGTCTTCTGTATGTAATCCTGACTAGCGGCTGTGGATGAATATCAGTATATTAATGCCTTATCAAAGCGTAGCAGATGGTGATGAACTAACAGTCTCACTTGTTAATTGAGTGAGCCACTGATTACACCAATAAAGTCAGCAGAGGTTGAGCCACGGTGATGGTGCATGACAAGCGTGACTCAGCTAATCAATAGAATGCACGTGTGTGCGTTAGTGAGCGTGCATTTCTGGGTGAATACGTGCACAAAACAGCCATCGAGGGCCATTGGCTTTATCTATTATGTCGGCCCTGGGAATAATCATAATGATGATGCAAATAATGGAGATTGTGATGTCACCGCTGCTGCTTTTTCATTTCAGTCGCACAGCGACTGCGAGTGATCGCAATTAAACCCAATGGAGTGTCCCTTCCGATTAGTCTAATATTTGAATCAACACATACAACATCGGCCACTTTTCACTCTTGGCAGTTTTGTAGGCCTCTCACAGCCTGTTGAAAACTAATGGGGGATATGATCCAGTAAATAAATAAATAACTCAAATATCATCAAATGTGGTTCAGTTAGTGTAGATTTTGTGTTGGCCAAATAGGCCCATCTGTGGTGTGGATTTTTGTCCTCCATCTCGCTCGCTCTCTTCCCGGAAGCCAAGTGTGTACGCATTGCATGTAGGGCAATACATATATGATGGTTCCAACCAAAAAAAAAAAGTGAATATGAATTATAGAGCCCCTGGCTGTGGGATGAGCTGCCCTTTTTTGTCCGCGTGCATAAGACAAGGCTATTCAGATATTCTATTCTGAGGCTGGGCAAACAGGAGAGACTACAAAGCCACCTCCACAACGCAGGATTGCAGCAAGAGCGTGCTTCCTTAGTGTCACTCCGCTGCACATGTACCCAGCGAATATATTTACAAAGACGTCTAGTCCGCAGTGGCTGCCTGGAAGGACACCATCCTATCCTGTGCTTGCCAGCATGCATAAACATACCCGGGGTAGATGGAGTCCATATTGGCAAATTCAATTCCGCAGCAATCCCTCTCCTAGAGTAGTGCAAACACTACCGAGGACAGCAGCCCACCGAGCGACACTTTACCAATCTAGAGATTGCACGACAGCGTTTTTCCATGAAATGTGCTTTTCCCTGGTGGTTATGTTGTGTTGATTGGTGTTAGAAGTAAACTGCTTGTTTATCATCGTCTTTCATATTAGCAGATCTAGTTGGTGATTCATCTAACTGAAAATTTGATCAAATCCTCCCACAATTTCTTCACTCAAGATGGATGTATTTATAAATTGTTAATATTTTGTGTTTCTGATCTTATTAATTCAAATCCTTCTACTAACTTTGGGTTTTAAAAAGATAATTTACCCCAAAATTAAATGAAAATGCATGCAATAGTTTACCTGTATGACATTCCTTCATTTGTAGAACACAAAAGAAGAACTCTTTTTGTATGGAGACAACTAAAGTCAGTGGTGGTATTTTTATTTATTTTTTTTGGTCATACAGGTTTGAAAAGACATGAGTGTGAATAAATTATGTTTTTTGCAACACCGTCCTTTTAAGGACAGACAGATTGGGCGCTATCTCTCTCATTTTTAAATAACCCATCCTGAGTACTCTAATTAACCAAAAGAGTTTTAAGGAAGACTTTTCCCCTGTAATCAGCTTTCTTAATGACTTTGGATTATTTAGTGTGCAAACACAATTAGCCGGCCTAATTTGCCTTAACATATTGATTGGGGGCCACCACTGACAACCACAGGACTTCCTGTGGATTTCAATCCTTCCTGTTTACTTCTATCATTTTTTTTTTTTAAAACTAACCTTTAGCTTTCGTTTGCATAGAGCCGTATCTGCAGCCGTGAGATATCAGCTTTCTCTGGCAGGGAGGACCGATGGGGATGCGATTTGAATTTGCAACAGTCAGAGGCACTGTGACCACGAGAAACAAATTTGCGTGAGACCGTGCGGCTCGGATGAATGCACTTCAGGGCCGTCCGTGAGCGAGAACACGATCATGGTCTAAATTGTGCATTTGATTCTTTTAAGAAAACGTACGTGCTGCGTGTAGAAACAGCAAATCGCACACATCCCACTATCATTCTTGCTTTATGCTAATGCGATTCTGTCCTTTGTAGTCAATTGCGCCGACGTTTTGCGCCATGAGAATGATATTCAAAAGCACTCCCTCTGGGTGTTGTTTATCTCATGTAAAGCTTCCTAATACCTAAAACACAATTAAGAAAATTGATAAAATCATAAATACTGCCCCCAGGCTAATTAGGATCAGGCAAAGGGTTGAAAACATGTTTGTTGCCATGGTAATTAGGGTTTTTGCATGTTTGATGAGAATAAGATAATTATGTTGTGTAATCGTGTTTGCAGTCGGAATTGTTTGTTTGTTTATAAAAACTTTTGCCAGCAGGAATTATTTTTGTCGCTATGAATAAATGATTTTTCAATTAAGGATCTAACACTTGACAATGAGTTTGATGCTATCTCCAATTACAAGACTGAGATTGAACTGTCAGTTTTGGAGACCTATAATCCAGTGGCTTCATAATATTCTATTTGAAAATGCAAAATCACAATAACAGGAAGAATTGTTTATGCTAATGTTTGTTGTCACTCAGTGCCATGAATAGATGAATATAGAATTCCTTTTCGCACTCTATGAAGGACAGCCATATGCGTGCTGACTCAATTACTTTTTATTAGAACAAGTATTGTGTTTATTCATTGCTGACTTATAGTTTTACAGCAAAATGCAAATTTGGAACAGGTGCATCTCTCTCTCTCTCTCTCTCGTGTTCATCCTTGTCCTTGTCGTTTCAAGAAACGACAGTGAGCGCGTGGGTTCCTGTTCTCGGGCTTGACGGCAGATCCGCTATTGACCACCATGTTGAGCTGTACTTTTCTCCTCCCACACTGGAGCCATGATCCTTGTGTCTCAGCACCGAACACGACACGCACGTCGGAAACCCTAAGGGAGTCTGAAAGGGCCAGACTGTCGACACTCATTATGTCGTACCAAGAACGAACAAGACACACACACACATATGCATACACAAAACACTCACTCCTCCCTTTAAGGCAAGGCCTGTCAGGTTAGTGGTGCAGGCCTGGGGTGAAGAGACCTTTGCTGTGCTGGAAAGGTTATGTAGAAGTGGCTTATTCTCTCTTCTCTGCTGTGTCTCCGTGCCCTCTGAGCGTCTCCGTCCAGCTCTCTCATCGTCTTCATACCGCCTGACACCTCTGTGGCATTTACAGAAGAAGAGAGGAGGAGGACGATATCTCTGCGTCTCAGTGTACAGGCCTCTCTCCCACTCGCTGGTGCCCTGCCAGCATTGCCGCCACCACCACATCCTGGCATTCAGTCGCTGGAAATATCCAGGATGGACGCTGTGTTATCTGCTTCCACATTAATGCGTATGGAGATTGTAGCTCAGTGGGGACAACGGCAGTATCAGGAGCCATCTTGATGTTCAATTAGACAATTGCTGTCTGCTTCCTTTTCTCAGCACTCATTGTTTTTTTGGTTTTTTCACTGTAAGCAGAAAAGCTCCAACTGTGTGCCTTTAGCCTTTAAGCAGGCCTAGATGAAATCTGTGAACTTGCTTAACATTTTCCGTGCAGATTTTGGAATTTAGGAAGGGATTTAATGTTATGTATAGGTATATAGGTTATGTATAGGTGTGTGTGTGGGGGGGGGGGGGGGGCTGAAAACAAGAAATAAGCCAAATCTGTGTGTCAAAATGTTCGTTCATTCATTCATTCATTCATTCATTCATTCATGTATTGTTTTAAGTAATTTTATATTATTTTAAAATAAAATTAGAGCTTTGCTCTAAGATTTAAGATTAATTAGGGAATCCTCCAATAAATCCATGCATGCATTCATTCATTCATTCATTCATTCTCTAAATTAAGTATTCAAAATTGCATCATACATGTTTTATACTCTCTTTAAAAAATAATAAATAAATACAATTAATGACAGCTTGGACAAGTTTACCCAAGATGTCTTCTTGCCTCAGGTAGCGGGGTCATGTAAACCCTGTAGTGGGATTTGAAGATGTTTGTTTGTTTAATTAGTTAATTATTTTCTGTGCTGAAACAATTTTGCAAATGTTTTCCCCTAAAATGTATCACTGTTTTCATGTACATCCTGAACCTTAATCTAAATATGTTATAATGCCAGAGGTTTTGATCCTGTTGAGTTCTGCAGGTCTAGATTCAGCGTGGGACTGCAGATAAGCATTACCCTCATTGTGTATGGATTCACCTTTGTCACTCACTGTTAGTCTGTCACTCCACATTATAGAATTGTGCTGGAATTTTCTGTCTTTTCCCCTCTCTTCCACAGTCTTCTCATTTGCCCTCTAATTTCATTGTCTCTCTCTTTCTGACACTTCAGGATGCTGTGCGGGAGAATCACAAGAAGAGGGAGATGGAGGAGAAGATCAAGAGAGCCAAGCTGGCAAAGGAGAAAGCTGAGCGAGAGAAACTAGAGAGACAGCAGAAGAAGAAACAGCTGATTGACATGAACAAAGGTACGGCGCTACTGCCCCGCCGGGGCCCGACTGCAGCCTGAATCACGATTTCACACGGTGCTAAGCACTGCAGGGGTGGTGATGGTGATGGAGGGACAGGGCCACACTTCCTCTGTGAAAAGTCACACTCTTCTCCGCCTATTCGCTCGCACTGAATGTACAGGCAGATTAGATGGGCTGAGAATGTTTTAATGAAAAGTATCTATTTAGTAACTGTCACTAAGAAAACAGTGACAGGAATATGAAGACATCTGTCAAGTAAATGTTGACGACAATGATGGTAATTATAATGTCAAACACATAAGTGTGAAATCCAGCCGGAACCAAAGGGATTTCAGCAGTGATAACCATTACAGCTGTTATGAGAATATAGAAAATAAATTAATTATGTGTATACTGAGATTTTTAGTGATTTTTGTAGTTACCGGCCATACAACTGTATATGCATTATTTTGTTACAAAAAAAAAAACGACAGAATAAATTATTATTATTATTGTTATTAAATAAAATCAAATTCAGTTGAACTGTAAAGTATTTAATAATTATTATTATTATTATTATTATTACAGCAGCTGTACAATTACAGTGCTAATATTTATAGTTGTTTTTATCATTCATATCATATTCTTAAAATTAATTTTAAAACGTTACCAGGAAACTGGCGAAAAACACTTTCATAATGTCACCACCGCTGCTTTTCAGTCGCATTTGGCGTTAATTTTAGGCTTTTAATTTTTAGCATTTGTGCCATTGCTACATGAAGGTGCAGAGCAAATCGGTAGCAGTATGAGGCTGCGCTGACAGGCCCCTGCCAGAGAAGATGTAGGTCACATGTAAAGATAAGCATCTCAGGTTCACTGCTTTTGTAGAGCAGACAGATAATGGATTGGCAGATTGCCTTTGGCCTAGTAAATGGAGTTGAGAGTTAACTATTAAGTTTTTGCAAGCTTGCTCAGTTTATTTCTGAAATGAAAAGAGGCCATGTCGACAATAGCTTAATTCAGTTTAGATTACAGCAAAACTGGTTGGATATGAAAAACAAACTGTCCTCCATGCGCCATATTTCAAAATCTATGTGCATATCAGCCCTGTAAATTGTGTTTTGAAAAGAAATGTGTGGTTCAGTTTAAAAAAAGAAAGAAAAAAAAGTGTCAAGATGTCTCAACGCAGCTTGCAAATTCAGGGCAAATTCTTGCCATGAGAGATACGATGTACTCACTGCACTGCGCTATTCTGATCACTGCAATAAGACAAATTCTGCCCTCTGGCACAAAAACTTTTTCACATCCAACTTAAATGTCTTTTGAGTGCTAGCAACTTTACTGTGGCCTTACATTTGAGAAAATGACATGTAGAACTTCGACTCTGTGTGCTTCCGCAGGATGACTGAAGCATGCTAGCTTCCTAAGAAGTGACCGCACTGAATGCTGAGCTCGTAATAATGCAGATGGAAAGACAGTGGATAACAAACCCTCTAGTGCAGTCGAGAATACCTTATCTGTAGTTAGCTCTTTCTCTGCGTCAGAGCCCATAAAAGACTTTTATCTTTGAACTGCTGTAGTCATCACTAGATTTAAAAAGAAGGAATGTCAGTGAGTTCCGTTGTGCATTTGGCTCCATAGACATTCAGATGCATTATATAACAGATCAGCCTTTTTTGCATTCAAATATGAATATGAAACGAAAAAAAAAAAAAAATATATATATATATATATATATATATATATATATATATATATATATATATTTTTTTTTTTCTTCAAATGATTCGTCAGTAATCATTCTAATATGTAGATTTGGTTCTTAGGAAATGTTGCAGACTGCTTAATATTTTAATCAAAACTGTGATTTTTTTTCTTTTTTTCTTCTTTTCAGTATTCTTTGGTGAATAGAAAGTGCAAAAGAACAGCATTTATTAAAAATGCAAATTTTCTGTAACAATATAAACATATGTACTGCCACTTTTGCTCAATCCAAGTCATTCTTTCTGAATAAAAAAATAATTAAATTTATTGCATAAAATCTTAATGACCCCAAACTTTTAGACAATATGACTATATAACTTTCATACAGTATGATGTCTGTTAAACGTTATATAATGCGTATTTATGCTTTAAGGCAAGCTGTTACAAATTCCTTCTGGCTCTTGAATTAGACCATTTTTCGTGTTTGGCTATATTCTCTAAACATTCCATGTTGCCAGCATCTGTCTGTTATTCCCTTAAACTTGAATGCAGATGTCACCTGCTGTTTTCGATCACCTACAGAAGGATATTAGAAAGTGCAGTTCTTTCGAATTATTTTTATTTTTTTTTTATTTTTTTTGCAGTTAAAATTTTTCTTTCCACAAAGGAAAAATATAATGATTTGTCTTTTTTTTATTAATATAAGTAAAACTAGAATGATTGTTTGGGTATGAGCAGTTTAAAAATATATATATTTCTGCATTAGAAACATTAATTAACCCAATAACACTGTAATCAAACACCATTCAGCGGCTCGGTTGGGTGTCTTAACAGAAAATAAAATCATTCTAAAATCAACGAGTGAGCTTTTTAAAATTAGGGCAGTACTATTGTGTTGCTCATTTCCTCCATATATATCCTCTTTTTTTGGCACACAACCCCCTTTCATTAGAACCCATGTCTAACCTTTTGATTAATTATAGTTTATAAGGCCTTTTCAAAGGCCTATTTCTATAAAGAGATTTTTGAAGTCATTTTGCAAATTGATATCTAATGCCCTTCACATGCACATGATTAACAATGAGATGCATTTTTAATGAGGGTTTAATTCATTTAGGGTTAAGAGGATGTGTTTGACGGGATGGTGGAGCTGGGCAAATGAATATCTGTACCATTTTCATTTTTAAAAGTATTTTTAAAGTCACACAGACGGCGTCTGGAAATGTGTCCTTGCAAGGTTTCATGAGCAATTTTGAGTGCCATGTGATTGATGTGTATGGCAAGTGGGGCAAAATCTGTTTTTCTTGTAAAGTATTAGAAATCCTAATATGGCAAATTGCTCATGAAATCATTATCCGGCCCCCCCATTTGTTTTAATTTCCTCTAAGTGGATTTCCATATTCTCTTAGACTGACCAGATGTTCAGCATTCACCAAATTGCTTAACCCGCTGAAAGTAAATGGGGAATGATGTAAAACAGGCCTAAATCCACCAAATCCTTCTATCATTATTAGGAAAATATGTTTTGTCCTAGCAGGGCAGCCATTTTGCCGGAGGATATGAAACTATGTTGTATACAGGGTGTCTCAATCGTTGTGAAACATCATTAAGAGATGATATGACTTCCTGTGTGCCTGTCTATACCGTCTCTCAGCCTGCTGGCTGTTTCAGGGTCACAGTTGTGGGTCACTACAAGTGTTTGTGGCCACATGTGGTGTTTGAGCTGAATGAGGCATGGCATAAGGGCTTCCATAAAACACAGGAATTGTTCTTGCCATATTTTTAGTGAAGTGTAGCTGAATGGTTTTGTCCTTTCGTACTCTTGGAGAAAATAAATTTACCCAGCTGTTGTCTTTTTATACAGATATAATGTTACAGATTTGGCTCAGTCGAGACATGTTTTGACTGAGGACAAAAAGAGACATGACCCTGTCCAATAGTTCTGTTCATCTGAGACAGTTCAGTAACAAACACGACACAGGCGAAGAGGAAAATCTCTCCTCTCATTCTGTTCGATTACTGGCATCTAAAAATCTTTTCAACATATTCGACTTGATTTTGTTGTGTTATCATTTTGCCAATTGCTGGTGTTTCAAATCTCCAGGCCAGTTAGAAAATGGAGAATGTTGTTGTTGTTTGCGGTCACTTGCTGAGTCATCATGAATAACATCTTTCATGCGCCATATAAAAACCAGACGGTACAATAAATGATGTTGTTAAATAAGATTGGCACACATCTGCTCGAGTCAGGAAGAAAGTAGCTTCACTTTCCAGGCTGACAGTGCAAATGATCCCTTTAAAGGTTTAGAAAAAATAGTGTAGGATTAAAGGGCTAAAAGGAAGATTAGTGTATTCTTTTGAATTTTTTTTTATGTGATGATAGCTGTCATTATCTGTATGGTTGAGCTCAGTTTTGTAAGGTCTGTCTGTCAGGGTTTCAGAATGAATACTGCTCTTTATGTCTGAATATTTTCTATAACCCATTACTTTTCATTCAGCGCTCTCAGTCACAGACAGACAGTCGATAGGTTCAGTTTAATTCTTTCTGTGTGTAGCGCAATTTGTGTGCACTTATATTTTTGGGCATCTGTGAAATGTAATTTCTAGACTAACAATGGCACCAAACAGAATTTTGTAAGAAGAATGTTTTCAGACATATTTGAAACACTTTGTCACAAGCAATCAGACTAAATAGCCCTGTCCCAGTCTGTTGAGCACTGTTGAGCCATTTGGGTCCTCTTCATAAGAGACTTTGAATCATTCTTATATGTGTGTGCTTTTTAAAATTATCTTCATTTGAGGGCTATTTTTCAGCATACACTAATGTTTTTAAAAGTTTAGGATCTAAATGCTGAAAAAATAGCCCTCAAATGAAGATAATCTTAAAAAGCACACACATATATGACAACACACATATGTCAGTCAGCAGGTGACTGTGTGCAGGTCTCCTGGCCGAAAGGTAATTCTGATAAAGGTCGTGACATTAGAATATGTTAATCTGTGTGATGCAAACAGAAAACCACGAGAAGCCACACACCCCACTGTCTCTCCTCTAATTATCATTCCGATTTTTAATTAGTCATTGAGATATGCCATCTAGCGCATTGGTCATTATGAAAAAGTGGACCAGATAAGTACCGTTGCATAATGCTGAGCCGACTATGGCATGTCATTATCTGTATTTTAACTATCATATTAAATCTGGGCTGTCTGCAGGCTTCAGTGTCGGTGCCGAGAAATGAGCGTCTGTCCTATATGCATATCAGCGCTCCCCATCAGCTCTTCAGTGTTATTTACACCCACTGTCAGGGAGCTCAATCCTCTTTTGAAGAATGCCACGTTACATCCCAAAGCACGCTGGTTCCCAAGCATAAGCAAATTCCACTCAGGAAATCTTGGAGCGCGCGACTGCTGGCATTGTGAATTTTTTTGTCATTACCTTGAAAGACGCCAACAAGGGCGCCAAGCTTATCTGCTGTAGTGCATCAATTCTAATAAATAACCGCATATTAGCTTGTGCCGTATCAGCAGCCAGATGCCCGTGTGCCTTAAGGCGATGATAGCATGGCGAATTTTGCCATCAGTCTGGCCAGAAACGCGTTAGCCGTCTCTAAATATCTAACGTGCGAGGAGCGAAGTCATTGATTTATGGAGATAAGCATCTGTGTAAGTCATGGTGACATCCAGGAAGCCCGCCATATTCCCATTAATATGTTCCCGTCTGACTCCACATTCTGAAATGAAGAGATACAGCGGCCGTGATTATTCCACGATAATATGTTCATTTTCATCTCCCCGATTTTCCTTCAGAGAATATTTCCATCTTCAAATGTCATTTTTTCCCTTAAATAAGATTTTTTTTTTTTTCTCTCCTTTTTGTAATGCTGTTTTGTGTAGCCATCCCTAATTAGGGTAGCACTAAATGTCCTAATCACTTTAAGCCTCTTTAACTTAATTTAGCCCACTCTCCCTCAGGTCATAGCAGAAATGAGTGGATACATCTGAGAATCCCTCCACCGCCAGCACCCTCCCACTCTCCGAGCGCACATTTGCGCTGTTGCATGTCATTAATTTACAGCCGTGGGTGGTCTACATTCTGATAATTCCTCGTCGAGAGTTCGGACCTGGAGAGCCACTCCGCAGTCACTCAAAAATAATTAAGCTCGCCGCACAGAGCCCAGACATCGCGTTTTCAAAGCCTAAATCCTCCGAGAAGAAAATTAATGACGGATTTTGGAAAGGACAACAACAGTGCTTGAAACACAGGTGTTTTATTTGTCATACATAGGGATTACAGTATAGCAAAAAAGACAGTGATCTCTTTGTCTCGTCCCTTACGAGATACAGTAAGTGCCGGACTCGCTGGATGATTTATGAAGTGTATTCTCAGATAAGCCAGGCTCATGTGGTCTGTGATCTCAGCAAGCAGATGGCAAGGAGAGCAGGGAACAATCACTAAGCATCACCAACCTGATAAACCACTGTGGAGATTCATTAGCATACGGAAAGATGGCAAGAAAAATGTGGAGCACGTAGGACAGATCTCAGCTATCTTTTATTTCTCCTTGTGAGCTGAATATGTAAATGGCATATCTCTCAAAAGCCAGACCTGCTGTATGATAGTCTGTTCCTGGAGTTTACACTTTAGCCTTTCTCCTCCTTCCAATGTCAGACATCCTCTAATGCAGAGCCATGCAGCATCCGTCCACTTTATTTTTGTTTTGCTGTTTATTCATGCATGCAGCTGACCGGGGCATCAACGCTGGAGTTTTTCTCTGCGAGGCTCGCGAAATAGCCACGCCATCTAATCCACTTCTATCTCCTCCCAGCTGACCAATCAACCGCCTTGAATGAGGGACGGACATAACCTGGGTGGAGTAGTTTTCTGCTCTGGCCACCTCTAAACGCCAATCTCATTGGTCCCCTTTTCCGCTCCTCATTGTCTGAGGCCCAGACCCCTTGGCGCCTATGTGAACTCGAAGAGGGAGCGCCCCGCTCAAGGAGGGGATGTGTGAGCATCCCTAATTAAATTACACACAGACATAAGTGGGTTTTCACATCAAGCTGTTCCAGCAAAACGCTCCAAAATGCCTGTCTGGTGCCACATCCATCTTCTTCATTACTCCCGAGTCCGGGCTCATTCTCTCGGAGTGCTTTGGAGCTCTCACTCCAGCAGGCCAGCTGACAGGTCACAGTGTCATATCTCGTGTCAGATCCTCCAGAGAGACAGCACCTCATAACAGGTGCGAGGCTGGAACCGGCAGGACTGTTGACTTTGCTGCTAATGCACTTTCAGTGGCTGTGGTGAAAGGGAATCTCTCAGACAAAGAGTGGCAGGAGGGAAACAAGCCCAAGATGCACCTGGCTCCTCGTCGCAGGGCTTTGTTCGCAACGTATGTGCAAGGTTAATTGCACAGGTGCCTTTCTCCAGGGTGACAGATAGATTAACATGCTTTCCAAAAAAAACTGAAGGACAAGAAGGGACAAAGATGGTGGAAGCTGCTCATATTTTTCAATCAGGGAGCTTTAAGATGCTTCTATTAATGTGGAAATGAGAGCTTGGGGTCTATGACTGTAGGCCGGTCACTGGGAGGACACAGTAATAGATATAATGTCCTCTGGATGGGTCTTTGTTGTTTAGATTTAAGAGGCAAAAGTTTTGTGAGTTTTAGCCTCCCTGGAGCAATTGTCTTCTTGAGAACCAACTGAAAATGAGTTCTCAGTCGATCCTCCTTGTTTTCGTTCAACACTATGGACAGATAGCAGGTTGAATTTATGAACAGGGCTTGCTGACACTGCTACATAATTGATATTCACTAAGAAAAGGAGCAAAAAAGCAATTTTCACTCAGAAATTACTAGTAGATTTCACAAACAGTTACAAAGAAACGGCAAGTAACGTTTTTTCATAATAAAGAGCCACAGTGGCTACAACTTCCATTTAAATGTATTTATTTAGCTTTTTTCTTATAAAATAATTTAGCAACTTAGCTAAAACATAGCTACTAATCTCAGTACTTCAGTAGTCATACTGCTTCATTTTGTTTATTTATAGGCATATATGTTCTTCAAAGCCAGTTTGGCATTTGACTGGCAGTTTAGTGACACGAAAGACATCTGGCACTTTTAAGTGCCTCTGTTCGACTGGCGTTAATGTGTGATGAATACATCACCGTGACCTTTCATCCTCAGCCCGCCTCAGTCTTAAACAGACTGAACTCTGGTCATGCCGTCGTGACACAACAGAAGAAAACAGTTTCTGCTTCTGTTAACAAAAGCAGTTTCTGCTTCTGTTAACACTCTGGTGTATGAGTCGATTTCATATACACTATAATCTCCTAATCCTGATGATTTGCTGCAAAGTCAGTGTTCTAGCAAAGCTCAGTTACATATACAGTGGCACACAAGCATTACTAGATGCGTGGCATTGATACCAGCTATGAGAAAGGAAGAGAGCGAGTGTGCGAGGCTGAGCGTGCACGTGCATACGTTGTAGAAATAGTTAAATGTCAGCCAGTCCGCTCCGTTGAGTGTCTCACTGGGGGTTTTACGACCTGCGCAGTCTCGCTTCGGCAGCCCTTCTCCATGACTCAGTCCTCCAGATGTTGTGATGCCACACTTGCACACACACTATGAGAATACACAAGTTTGTGTTTTAACACACTAACCCTTCTCCCCCACTGCTGCTTTTTACTCGTTGTGACACTTGACTTTGTTTCTCTCCTCCCCCGTTTCTCTCCCCCTGTGCCATGGAAGATAAGCTCCTACCCTCTGCCAGGGTGCTTGTTGGGGAAGCTAATCTGATGTGTGAAGTTCACAAATCCAGCAGAGGGCTGTGCTTGTTATCCCCTAATTAAAAATGTGATAGTGCACCCATAAATATATTGGATAGACTGAACAGGGCCCCAGGGCATTCTGGTACATTTGGCAGGAGCCTGAGGGGCAGAGAACCACCTGATACCCAGACAGTAAAGAGATAGATAGCAGAAAAGGACAGACAACAGAGAAGATACAGATACTAGGCTAGCTGTTACAAGAGTTCGAAGTTAGTTGTCTGAAACACTTCTTTGCAAATACGCCTGGGTGGTATGGCTAAACATTTTTATATGTTATGTAAAAAGTTTATATGTGTAACTTATATCTCAATAATTATATATTTTCTCTGATACTGGCTAAGGAGTAAGAGTAACCAGTAACCAGAGTAACCAAAGTGCTTTACATACAAGGGAAAATTCTATTTAATATTTTATATGCACCAATACAACAATAAATATTAATAAGCAGTAATATTTATCTACATATTTTAATGCATATATGTGTGTTTGCACAGGCTGTCAGTCTGTGCATTATTTTCCAGTTATTATTTATGCAAGTTACATTGTTGCACCAGTAGATGGTGGCTTTTTTAAGTAAATAGAATTGTTAACTGAACCGATTTGTTTAAACACACTGATTCATTCAGGAATTAAAAACCTGAATTATGAGTGAGTCATTGATTCATTCACTGAACCAATTCACTTGAACAAACTGATTCTTTCAGGAAGGAAGCATATGACTGTTAATGAGTTGAGTCAAATGATTTTAAAAATCAAAAGAATAAAACTAGAGACCGGTGTGCTGAATCATTCTATAACCCTAATTTATTCAGAAATTAATCAACACCACAGAGAAGCTCAACAGAACCTTCTGTGGTGTTTATTTGGAATTATTTTTATTGTCAGAGCAAAAAATACACAAAATCTTTGTGAATAAATTCATTGTTAACCTCTTGTTTATTGAACTGCTGTTTAAAAAGCAGTGGCACTTTCCCAGTCATGTTGTATCGTGTTGTTTACACGAGTAATTTGTTGCTAGCCCACTTATGCTGTCTTTAGCAAAATAGCGTGTAAATTAATAAGCCATGATTATGAGAATGGCAACGGTGATTTTGGCGGTTGTGTTGGTTAATTTCACACTCCCAAAACAATAACATTAAATATCTTGTTCAGTTGTTTTAAATGTTAGTTTTTGTTGTGTTTTCTTGAAGACTGTTTGTCCTGAGTTTTGTCACAAAACAAAAAAGGCACAGTGTTGTTGATTAATCTTAGAGTTAACTTTAAATGTGTTCCTTGAATAATATTGCATCATACATCTTCTGTTTTCAAGTTGTTTGGTTCTTTTAATATATTCTCTGCTTTTTAAACATCCTGCACTGATGAGACAGAGAAATAATGTAGACCACATGCTCTGGCAGTTCCTTTCAGATCCATGTGGAGAGATCAAGAGTCCAGCTGGTTCTTGTGGAAGCATGGCCCAACAGGACATTGTTAATGGAGCAGTCATGGGTCGCTTGGGAGCATGTTTCCCGTTTTAGTAATTTTGCTTTCTCGTGTCTGAGATCCTCTGAACTCAGCCTTCCCAGCTCTCCTGTCCTGGCCATTGCAGATGATGAATTGTGTTACAGTTAAGCAAGCAAGAAGTAGGACAAATTGATCAAAGTGTCAGGTGCCCCTTGTGATGTCTAGGTCTCCAAAACGAAGGAAATGAGGGAGCTGTCGAGAAGTTTCCGGAATCATGGTGCCTGTAATAAATGTTTACCTGCCCCCTGAACACCCAGATTGGGCGTCAGATGGATGTGGACGTGTTTTGGGGACGCAAACTTTGGGATGCAGCTACTTTAGGAACTGTCATTGCTTTCAGAGGACGATGGCATGCTCGGTGGAAGGAGCCAGCGAGATGCTTGTCCTGGTTTAAACCAATGAGCAAAGCTATCAGCCAAGGTGTTGAAGAGCAATTAGAGATAAGCCATGCTTGTTCTGCTCTGGTTTGTTCTGGAACAGCTAGTTTAATTAGCTTGATTTAATCTGGGTGGCTATTAAACACAGCACACTGTGTGAACTGCTTCTTTGATTTTTTGAGTAATGGTCTCGAGTACAAAACGATATAGAAGCCAGGCTTGAAAAGAACATGAATCATTTTATTTTCATTTTATTCCACTGCTACTCTTTGTTTATTCTTTTTAATTGTAATATTTTGCCTTTTTTTAATGTGTACGCTTGTTTAACGCACCATATAAGTATTCGCGCTGCTGCTTCCAGTGGAAAATGCACTTGTGCAGTTCTGCCTCAGTGTAGCGAGTGTGTGGCATTTTCTGAAATTAATTATGTAGCCGTGTCAACTTTCTTCCTCTTTATAAATTCAATTTGCTGACTGTCATCTACTTTGAATGCGCGAGGAAACAAAAGATTGATTAACACGCCTGAAACTGCTGCCTAAAGCTACCGGCATCTCCGTCACAGACGTTTTCTCTCTGCCAAGGCAGACGTCGAATCCCAACCCATTCACTAAATATTTCCACAGGACGGCTCGATCGTGTACACAAAAGAGTTGATGAAACGATCCCACACGCAACAATAAGTCACCGTAATGATTCTAGTTTAAAATAATGCCTCTGCTGGACCACTATGATATAGTGGGGACCCTCAGTCTCATTAATGCTGGGTAAAGATAGATGACCCAGATAAAAGACCCAAAGATTATTTCTGAACCCCATCGTTGACCGATGTGTTCGATGTTCTGCGCCATATGCCCATGCAAGAAAAAATTGCTTTAAAATTTTTAAAAGTGAAAGTCAAGGAAATACAGTATATTAAGTTGTGGAAGAATGCGACTGCATATTAAGGAATGAGGGAACAAATGTATTTTGATATTTAATTAATATTTATTGATTTTGTATTGATTATATACCTTTGTGGGGCAGTCGTGGCATAATGGATAGAGACTCAGACTTGTAACCCGAAGGTCGCGGGTTTGAGTCTCAGGTCCAGCAAGGATTGTCAGTGGGGGGAGTGAATAACCAGCACTCTCTTCCACCTTCAATACCACGACTGAGGTGAGACCCTTGAGCAAGGCACTTAACCCCCAACTGCTCCCCGGGCGCCGCAGCAATATGGCTGCCCACTGCTCTGGGTGTGTGTGTACACTTAAATGCAGAGCACAAATTCCGAGTATGGGTCACCACTTTGTCACTTCACTCATATGATGATATTTTGAATTAAAAACATTTTAAATATTATTTAATAATATCTTAATTATATATTTTTTTGTTTAATAAATTTTATTTTTTTATTTAATTGATATATAATCATAATGACGTGCTGTCTTTACAATATCAAACTGCAAGGGATCATCATATTTCTGGAATGTTGGCAATAAAAAAGATTAAACAAATTTGTGTTAGACAGTTAATGGGTGTCTTATTCCTCCATATTTTGCTCAGAGAAATGAATACTGTAAATCCTAAATTTGATTGTTTCTCTCTGCGAGTTGTCCTTGCACTGAGTGAGCCGCACGTCTCATTGTCTTTTAGAAGTCAAAGCCCGTTTGCCGCGGAGACGCGTTGCACTTCGGTGGCACGACCATTTTCGAGGCTCATCCCACTGTCATCGAACAATGATAAAAAGCCCCTGTATTGACCGGCTCCACACTAAATCTTGGTAAAGAGCACTTAGCTCCCCTGTGCAAGCCGCAGAGCGAATACCTGTCAATGGCCATCAGTGAACACTTTCATCCTCTGGCTCCTCTCCATATGTTAGCCGCCGCCTCGAAGCGTTTGTGCATTTAGGGAGCCGCGCTGTTCTCTTTGCCCTCTGCCCCATTTGCCTTGCCTTATTGCTGTTCTGTTTTCGCTTTTCCTTTTACTCCCACACTCGGTTTTTAGTAGCCTGACCACAGTGTGTGGATTTGTGTGTGTCAGTTGGAGTCTATGTGAATGTGCGGTACATGAAACTGAGCTCTAACAGGCAACTTTGTCCTCTACAGAAGGTGACGAGACGGGGGTGATGGACAGCCTGATGGAGGCCTTGCAGTCTGGAGCAGCCTTCCGTGACCGCAGGAAACGAACCCCACGCAATGGTAAGACTGCTTATACCTGCACCTCCTCTTGCTTTACATTTCACATTTCCCTCAAATGAATAGTTCACCCACAAATGACGATTTTGTCATCATTTACTCATCCTTGTGCTTTTACCAAGCTGAATGACCTTTCTTGCGTGGAACACAAATGGAGATGTTTTGAAATATGTACCTGTACCTGTTTTTGTTGTTATTTTTAATGGAAGTACAAAGAATGTGCACTAGAGCTTGCTTGCTTCGAAAAGGACACAAAAGCACCATAAAGTAGCTTCAGTTTCAGTCTGTTCCTCAAATAAACCTGTTGTGTGGCTTCGATAGACTTATAAAATGCACTATTCATGTGAAGTACTTTTATGATACTTTAATGGAGCTGTTGCATACGTTTTAAAACATGAACGCATTTCCTATGCTTAGTTATTTATTGGAAAGTGTTTTATGATCAACAAGGCTGCATTTATTGTTTAAAAATACAGTTAAAGCTGTAATATTGTGAAATATTATTACAAATTAATTTTTTTAAATTATATTTAAAAATGTAATTTATTCCTGTGATGCCACAGCTATATTTTCAGCAGCCATTATTAAAGTTTTCAGTGTCACATGATATTTCAGTAATACGATTCTAATATCTCATTGGTGCTCAAAAACATTTGAAAAACAGTTATGCTACTTAATATTTTTTTTTGTGAAAACTCTGATACATTTTTTAGGATTTTGTGAAAAGTTCAAAGTGAAAAAAATAATAACCCCAAACTTTAGACTTTTGAACAGTAGAATACTTTCTTCAAAAATGATCTTTCTGTGTTCCACAGAACAAAAAGTCATTCATTGTTTGGTGTGAGAAAGACTAAATGTAAATTTTTAGGTGAACTATTCCTAAGTAACACTTATAAAATTTGGCTCAGTTTTTTGCCCTTCTGTAGGTCTCCACCTCGAAACTGTTTTCATATTGGATTCATTGCCACATTACCATTCGTAAGTCACTGATTACAGAAATTGATTGTAGACTCTGGGTCCTTGGAGGATGGTTTAACATAATCTTAATGTTAACGTATTCCATCCTGCCATGATGAATCGCTCTGACCCAAGGGAGGAGAAGCGGACCACCTGCTGTAGGTGCTACGTCGAATTGAAATGCCAAGGACGGGCAGACAAGTGTCTATAACTGCTGTAGCTTTCCAGAACAGCCTCGTACGATGGCCCCAATAAGTCACTCTTTTCCCAAGTCCTTGTCCATGCATGCTTACAGTGCATAGACCCGTTTGTGTCATTAGAAATCCTCCTGGGATGTAGTGAGATGTATGTTGTGTACAGACTGACAAAAAAAACAAAAAACTCAGCAACATTAGAAAAGCCAGATGAGAAAAACATGACAAAAGACATCAGGAGGAAATGCATGAGGGAAACTTTAGATCGCCACATCAGTGTACCTCATCTCCATATACCAGCATCCTCAGCAGCGCTGATTTGTCCCTGCACTTTTTTTCTGGCTTTACTTCATCTCGTCTTGCACAAAAAAGTTCTTCCCGTGATCCCTCGTGTCAGTGCGGAGGTCTAATAAGAGGGCATGAATAAGTAAGGTGTCATGCTGTATCAAACCTGTCTCCCACTCAGTGGGGCTGCGAGGCCCCCAAGCGCTGCCCCCTGACAGAGCCTGCCAACCAGCCGCCGCCAGGAAGAGAGAGCCGCATGCTCAGAGCTCACCTACCCCATCCAGCTCTGTGGCCCAGTCTCCCTGACATCTGTTTGAATAAGACTGACATTTAGGAGAGAAGCGAGTGTGTAGATTAAACCTCACCAGTGCTCTTTCTCGCTCTCTCTTCTGTCTCATACTCTGTCTCTTTCTCTCCGCTCGCTTTCTTGTGCTGAGTGTCGCCCATCCTCTCTCTCTTTCTTTTCTGATGAGTGTGTGGGCTGAGGTTTGACAACACTGAGAGTTTCAGAGTGGATAATTGGTTACGAACTCCTGAAATACCTCTTGTTTGACGTCTCTCCCTCTTTCTCTCTCTCTTTTTCTGTCTGTCAATTTCCACTTCGTCATTGTTGCAGGTGATCAAAGCCCTTCCTGTTCTGCACCTCGGTGGCCGGGTGCTAACCATGGTAACAAAATGAACCTATGTTTACCCCACTCGCCCTGCTGTTCTCCCTATAACACTTGCTTATTGCCGGGACTCGAAAAAATGTTTTGGTTGAACTCTAAACAAACTACACTGAGCTCCACAACTGGATGTGTACAGATAGCTTTCTCTCTCAGGCTTAGTTCAGACAGGCTGCCTGAAATCAGATTTTTATTTTTATTTTTAATTTGGCATTTTCAGCTCATACATTTAATTGATTTTAGTATGAATATCCGAATCGGATTTTTCCAAACTAAATATTAATATGCACATTTTGGAAAGGTTTTAGCCTGAATAGCCAGATCAGATATAGACACTTAATATCATGGAAAAAGCATGAATTGGTTTAGATCCATCTTTTTCATTGAATCTCAGCACACAGCCAAAAAAACAAAATAGCCAAAATTGTTATAACCAGAATTGAGTGGTGCAGATGAACCACTCAATGACAAGTGAAAATTGCAAGTAATATAAAAATAAAGAAGGTGCTGTGTGCAGTGAAATAGGTACAAATGGCTGGTGACTATCACAGACTCCATAACTTTTCCAGTTGTTTTTGATTAACTCCATAAGAATTTAAAAAAACTCACCTTTTTGATTGTGTGTGATTATGTTTTATATTTATAAAATGTATAAAAATGGCCTTGGAGTTATAAGATTTTAGTAATTTACATGACTTTTCCAGCTCTAGAGAAAAAAATCTTGATTTTTAGTTGTTTTAGCTTATTTTAATGCTTATTTTGTCTTTTAAAAATAATTTTATATCACCTTTAGGCCCCCTAGTGGGCCCCAGCCCTCTAGTTGCTAACCCTTAGCTATAAAAGATCATTAATGATAGACACCAGCAGAGGGAACAGTTGTCTGAACTGCCTGATTTAATTTATTTACTTGCAACATGTCGGTGTGTTTAAAGAATAAATTTGAAAAATAAATCTGATTTAAGTGCAGTGTGAACAAAGCCTTAGAAACATTTGACTCCCAACTAGATTTCCATCAGTGCATTGATTTGAGAATCTAATCGAGTGTGATGGGAAGTTTTGTTCACATATACTAGATGAGATTCATTTAGAGGAAATCAACTTTTGATCTGGGAGTGCAGACGTTCCTTTGTGTCCTCTCCAGTAGCTGGAGCTCAGGCTAGTTTCTCCTGTTTCTAGCCATCCTAGCTGACCTAACTAGCGCACCCTTGCAGTGATGAAGCATGGCAGCACGTCCACGCCTGTGAAAGGCGAATAGAAATGATCTGTCTGAAGGGTCATTGCTTTCCTTAATTCCTATTCGTGAATTTTTTTTTTTCTCTCTCTCTTTACTCTTCCTATAAAGCTTGCCATTCTGTTTAAGTGTCATCCCATGCACAGTGCACCAAAAAATGCTCACTATTTAATAGATTCTAGCCTTTCTCTGCCCTGGCCTACTTTAGAACTGCTATGACAGAGCTTTATTGCACGCAGAGTCTGTGTGGGTCTTTAAAGTGTGTGTATGCCAGTTTCTTAAATTCTATATGCCTGAAATGACTTGTTAATGTATGCACGAAACAGAGTCCCCTCACCATTATGCTTTGCACGCCTGTGAATGGCACAGCTACAGAAATGCCTGTATAAAGCATATTCAGTACCACACTGAGCCCTTTGGTGAATATGTACATTATTTATGATGTCAGTGAATGTGTTTTATCTTGTAGCTTTCTGCTGTTT
>JAFVLL020014564.1:0-14938 GCA_021397915.2 Tor tambroides | reverse complement strand
GAAAAGCAGGTAAAAAAGCCATCAAACCCAAAAGCACTTGACAGATTTGTGATCAGTGGCACAGTTCTCCTGAAATTGTCTAGTGGTGTATTTTTTATCGTGGAAGTGAATGCTCACCCTTTAGAGAATAGCTTCATTATGTGTCCCCCAATAGAAATCTCTGCTGGTTGGTGTGATTGTTGCTGTAGATTGGGTATTTTAGACTGAAGTGCCTGAGATCAGAAGCTTGAAGAGCTTTTCAACCCAAATTAAGAGGAGGAGGAAGGTCTGTTTTGGTGGTTGGTTTGTCTTTTCTGCCCATTTGTTTGAAGTATAGACCCCCCCCCCCACCACCACCACCTAAATCTCATCTTCAGTCTGTTGAGCTCAAGCAATTATCTGAAGTATTGCTCTAAACGTTATTTTCCCTGTCTGGCCAAATGCTCCAAACGTCCCTATGTTCCACTCTCAAACAAGCCATAATACTTTCATCCATTTTCAATTTGGACCACAAACTTGAGGAACTGCCACTAGCCCTCCCAGATCCCAACAAGACTGCAGTCTGTGTGGCACCTTCCAATATACCTACAAAATAAGCATATTGGAAACAATTGGCAAAACAATGGCAGTGTTTGGACTAGGCCTTTGTTTACCATCTCTTCTGTCATCCACTCCCTCGCTTTCAGTGGGGGTACTTTCTCTGTTTAATATTGTTTTTTTTCCCTTCTTCATCCTCAATGTTGTCACATTGAGCGTGTAGTCATGACATGAGGAACCCAAGCAGTCTTCTTGAATGGTGGCTCAACAATAAGAATTTTCGGTCACACTTTATTTTAAGGTCCAATTCTCACTATTAATTAACTATTAACTACGACTTTTGCCTCGGTAAACTCGTAAATACTGCTTAGTAAGGTAGTTGTTAAGTTTAGGTATTAGATAGGATTAGGGATGTATAATATGGCAATGCAGAATATGTACTTTATAAGTACTAATAAATAGCCAATATGCTAATAATATGCATCCTAATAAGCAAGTAGTTAATAGTGACAATTGGTCCTTACACTAAAGTTTTACCGGATTTGTGTTCTGTAGACAGTCTATAAGTTGGGATTTTTACTTGTCCTGTTAACATTTTATTAGTAGTAGCAGTAGTAGTATAGTTATTATATTAGTGGCATATATAGGTAGTGACAGACACTTTTATTCAAAGTAGCTTACTTTGCAATCAACCTATGCTGTACATTTATCAGTATGCCACCATGCTTATTGTTGAGCCCTGCTAAAGAGACCCCTTTGTAGAAATTGTAAATAAAATCTGAAATAACAGCCTACACTCTGACAAGTTCTAGAAATTTCTTTGTTTTTATCACTGCTGTCAATGTGCAGTGTCCATTCAGTTCAGAGAGAAAGGGACTGGAGGCCTTCAGGCGCTTGGCTTTTTGAAGTGGAAGTGGATGAAAGACTCAGCCGTCGTTTCAACTCATATTGTATTTTCCATGCAGAGTTCAAAGTTCAGCGTCCTCAACTTTTACCAATGCCAGAGGAAATTGTCCTGCAGAGAACTGCAGATTTCCTCTCTCCATTTGTACTCTGTTTTTCATTTATCCGTTCCTCTCTCTACCTAACCGCATCTCCTCCATCTCTTTGTATTACCCTCTTGTTATTAGCATTGTCCCTCCCCTGTGGTGAGTATCCTTGTTAGGACAGATTTATACATCTACTGAAGCTTGAATTAAAAGGCTCTAGGCAAACTCAAAAAGGGGATTTGTTAGCACAGAGCACTTGCTCTTGTAATCAACCGACACTGATCTTTCGACTGCACTGTAACAGTGGTAATAGCAAAAAAAAAAAAAAAACTACTTGGCCACTGTGGCTGTGTTTTATTTCACTTTTGTCTTGTTACAAAAATTTCTTTGCCCAGACAAAGCCATAAAACAGCCTTTTCGAAATGATTTCTAGCTTGTTTTCTGATTGGCCCCTGCGGCTAACCTTGGCAAACGAGCTGAGCTTCAATTTTGTTTGAAGTATGAATCCACCTTTACTGTGGTGCCCACTTGCTCCTAACTCATTACCTGACATGATGAATGAGGCCTGTTCCATTAAACTATGGCCAGCCCATGGTGGCATGGGCACCTGGCACTGAGTAATGGCAGTTGCACAGGTATACCTGCCAGGGTATGTAGGAAAGGTGTGGCGGCTTAAGCATGGAGTTGGCTCTCGAATCTGCAGGGGAAAGAGGAAGGTTGTCCACTCCACCTGCCACATGGCCCCCACCCAGCCCCTCACTACACCATGTTTGGAGTGGAGAGGGCCTTTTGTGTGATCCTATAATGGGCTGGGCCTTAGTTGCCAAGTTCAGCTAGCACATTTAGTACTCTCCTCCTTTATATTCCTACTGGCCTAGTTTCAAAAAAAGAATCCACTTAAACCATAGAATCTCGTAGTTTAAACAGGGGGATAGTTCACCAAAAAATTAAAATTCTGTCATCATTTACTCACCTTCATTTTGTTCCAAACGCTCTTTCTTCTGTGGAACACAAAAGGAATTGCAAAGAAACTAGAAGTCTGAAAAACACTGGACCCCACTGAATTGGAACAACATGACAGAATTTCAATTTTTGGGTGAACTATCTCTTTAAATGCTACACGAACCTCGTATGTGTGTTTAGATAAGTGCGCGCAGCTGTGTACGCACTGTTTTGTACTTGTGTATGGGTGCGTCCCATTAAGTGTCTCTTCTCCAGGCTGTGTTGTTATAGGTGGAGGATCTCTTGACTACGAGACACGAGCAGGAGCTCAGTGGTGTTACTATGACACCAGACAAGAAGCAACTGACTCCAGACCATCTTATGTTGCTCTCTTTTTAATCAGTTGCCTTTGTTATGTCTGATGTTGTTCTCTGTCTTCTTTCTAACTATTAACTGCACTCCCGTTGCTCCCCGTCTCGTATTTGTCTGCTGCAGTTGTGAACACACCTAACTGTTCTGTTCTTCCTTGTTCTCTTTTTGAACAGACAACCGTCGCACTGGTTTGGAAAGATCCCGTTCGCGCCACAATGCAAACCCTATGGTCCGATGATCGCTTGCCGGCTAAGGACGTTTGCCAAGTGCCAAAGACCCAAGAGTGGGGACAACACTGAGGAGGGCTGAAGAGGAATGGAGAGAGAGCCCTTCTGCATTCGCATACATCCACATCCACACGTACATGCATACAGAACGCAGAACAAACTTCAAGATGTGCGTCACAGCTCCAGACGCTTCATCACAGGATCACTTGACCCTCACTTCTCTCTGAAGCCTTATATTCGACATGCTCATTGTGCATTGGGCCTATCCAATTTAGCGGTGTTTGTTTGTTTGTTATTTTCATGATTACGCCGGTTCTGTTTATATCTCAGCGCATCTCACCAAGCTAACTCCCCTGATCTGGCTCACGTCCACCTCGCTATCTGCAAACAATCAGTGATTGGCTGCGGTCTGATCTCTCGCTATTGGATTTTTCGACGCACAAACACACTCTTGTTGACAAAAGGCCAAAAATACCATAAAGGACTGCGTGATTCTGTATGCATATCAGCAAAGGGACTTTATTTGCAGTGTTGATTGAACAAAACCTTGACTTGAATGATTCTGCCTGCCCCCTTTACTTCTTTTGACAGAAAAAAAAGAATATTTCCAGTCTGTAATTCTCACCGTCAGCCATTTAATCTCTGATCACTGCCTCTCTTTATATATTACAGATCCTATATATGTAGCGACATGAGAAAGCTGCTGATATTAGCTTCAGTGCTACCGTGTGTACACATTTGTGCTGTGTAAGAGCTGCCAGTGCCACAAGGTACCTGAGGTGGTTGAAAGATATTGCTCTTTATCTACGGTAAACACTTCAAAGATTTGTAGACGTTTCTCTTGCAGAGTCAAAGGTTTTATTTAGTGGATCTGCAGATATGCGAATCAAAGAGATGCCATTCATTTCAGTTTTCAAACATGCCACCGGTTTTCTTCGTGATTTCTTTGTAAGTCACTGTGCTTTTAGCCCTCTCATAGAAGAATATTTTAGTGAACTGTAGCTTAGTGTTTTTTTCAAGATCCGCTGGTCATCTTTAAGAGCTCTCTTACTGACCTGCCGCATTTACCTCTCCATCTCAGCACTGAAAACTGTCCAAAACATTACAAAGAAGAGTATTTATCAGATTTAGTTTCAAAGCTTATCTTTCACAATTTGCAAAATATGTATTTATTCACAGTTTGCCAGATTTCGCCCGAAGCCTTTTATATGTGAACATTAACCCGATTCTAGTGAGGAGTCCTTTTGAATATGAGGATGTTCAGCCGTAGACGGTGATGTTCACAACATGGTGGCTGTCTTCATGTGAAAACCATTAGTGAAATCTTTCCGCCACCTCCGCTCACTCTTGCTTGTGGCATGAGTAGTCATTTTCCATAATGTTTTCTCCCCCCCATGTCCATAACACCGCAGGCAACAGTATGTAAAACAGTCTCTTATGGGTGACTGGAGTCATACTGACTCACATGCCACGCTGAAATCTTCTGCATTTGTAAATGAGGGGAAACTGTTAAGTTTGAGCACCCAATGCAAGCGTATAGTGTACAGAACACAGTACTGTTAAACAAACCACTGTTAGTCAGGCTTTCTCCTCGCACTCTGTTTGTCATACACTCTCTCAGGAGAGAGAGGAAAGGTCGAGATGCAGCGAATCGCAATCCATTGATTTGCTTTTCTAATTAAAAGTGCCCTTTGAATGGTTTCCAACACCACACAACAGAAGCTGCGCTCGGCTCTCATGGCTCTCACTATCGGTTATTTTAAACTCATGTTAATGGTAATTACAGCATCCACACACTGTCAGTGCAGACACCTCTGACATGCATTGTTATTTCCCAGTCAGACTCCAGTTACATATATTATGTGACTGGCAGAGGCACTGGCACAAGAGAATTTGTAATCCTTTTTGGGTAGAAATATGTTGTTGTTTTTTTTTTATATAGGGCCTGATTTTGATAAATGTGCCAAACTTTCATGAGGTAAAAAGTTACTATACTGAGATTTCATACAATGATTATGAAAATGAATGAAAAACGGGGGATTTTCGTTTAAATCACACTAAGATCTTCAATATGAAAGTAAAGTGATGAATCGCAACTAGCAACCGTTCAGACTCTGAAGAGATGTAGGGCTTAAGGATGTCATCATTTTTACAACGCTAATATCAAATGTTTATGAAATTTTCTTCAAAGTTGTGTAATTTATAGATTTTTTTTTCCTCTTTCCTAAGAAAACATTGTTTTATACCGGTGATCTTCCTCTCCATCTGTGATATTGGTGTTAAACTTGTGTATTACTATAGGCTAATATATATGTGTTGTGTATTTGATAGAGAGTATATCCTAATGCAGGTTAGAGTCTGCAGGTGACTGACTGTGTAACATTTTAAGTCAGATCCAATATTTTAATTGGATGTTAGGCAGAGACCAGAAGCAGGCAAGAAAATATGAAGTTACTAGTGCCAATTTGGGTCCTCTGCTGTCTCATTTATTCACATTTGTTCAATATTCTCAGTTCAGATTATATGATGGTGCACTTTAACTTGTTAAATATAGACCTGGAGCGATCTTTTAATTTGTGGTTTCTTTGCATATCATTGCCAAAATAGACTGCTTGCATGTACGGTAACCATTCTTGACAAGTGATTCAATCTCCATTCTCTCCGAAGTCTCCTCCAGTTCTCTCTTATTCTCTCACATTATAATTGGCGCTTGGAACAAGATCAAAGTTAAATGGGTGAGAACAACTGCGACTGTCTCAGGACATTGTTTTATTTTTTAGGTAATGTAAAACTCCATAGTCCTGCCTTTTTTTTCCTTGACATTGTGTTTATTGTCTTATAAGCAATTTATATTTGTAACATCTTTTAAGTTTATTTTTATCTGTGACTAAAAAAAAAAAAAAGTGAAAATGGTTATGCACACTGTTCCTGAGTATGTAACAGAATATCATACTAAATAATAACCACTTTCTCAAAAAAAAAAGTCTCTTTTATTTCCCTAATGAGTTATGAATTATGTCTTCTCTTGATGCAGACTCACACTGTGTCCTAACCAGCCCCTAAAGCACTAAATGCTGTCTCTGTCTGAAATTTTGCAGTGGTTTTGTCCTAACTAAACTCAACACGGCAAACGTCAGGACATTCGGTCAGTCAGATGAATTCGATAGACTCGTGTAGACAAGAGACAAGACTGCAGTCAGGTGAACAGTCAATAAAGAACCAGTCTGTAAATTTTCAAATTTTGTGGTGGAACAGAAAAATACTTTAGCAAGCAGCGGATATATGAAATACAGATGCTTTAACATGAAGATGAATCTGAACCCAACAACATCCTTTTCTATCCCTTTTTTAGTTGAATAAATTGTTTCAAAGATATGATTAAAATCATATATTCTATATAGAGATCATACTGCCAGAGTATGGGCCATTCACACATTATTCATATATATATAAAAATGACATTAGAGTAACTAGAATAACATTTTAGTCTATTAACTCTACCTGACTCTGAAAACTGTAGCCGCTGTCGCATCGAATTTGACATTTCATCAATAATTGATTCTGTGCAGAACTTGCTCATCGTGCTAGGTAGATCCGCCCACAGTGAAATCTCACTAGTCCAAAATGTGTTAATGTAAACTGTATATTAAACATATTCTGACTGACTGTGATCACTCTGTGCAGAATAATCACTTTCAGTACACTCCTAAAAATAAAGATTCTTAATTGACCCTTCGCAAAGACCCGCCCCCCTTAGTTGCTACGTCCGACATGCCATGGTGTGCTACACATCATGCCACACATCATGTTTTCACACAGTGAAAAATACATTGTGGAGCAATGAGGAAAGTGGCAACACGCCGATAGACAAGACAGAGCAGGTTGCTTTTTGGTATGAAACAAAGTCTAAGCTTTAAATTTAGTCATTTTTAAAAGAAATTCAAACAATAATACAGTTTTGTGACTGATCGCTGTAGCGCCTCTGTTCAAGCGGTGTGTGAACTGATAATCTCTTCCACTTTACTAGTAAACATCTAAAGGTATCTTGTTGCAGCCTCAAAAAGATGTCAATACACACCATTTTTCAAGATCAAGACCACCAACGTATATCTACTCTCCTGTCTGGTTTGTTTGTCGGACAAAATGACGGCATCATGATTGGTCAGTTCGCCTGCAATCAAACTCCCAGCGAAGGGTCGATTGGCATTGATGGTTTATCATCCTATTTCACAAACGTTACCTTAGTGTGGAAAAAATGTTCTTCAAATTATTAAGAAATAAAAGTTATGTAAGAACTGTTTACTGAAAGGTTCTTCTGGGATTTTTTTTTTTTTTTTTTTTAGGAGTGTAAGATCAGATGAATTACAGTCATTGGAAATGTTGCATCACTTCAGGTGTAACGTTAAGTATTTTGACTGATCTCCTGTGGGTTTGGTTACAAATAAAATTAGAAATACCTGGAAAACCAACAGCTTTGCTTTATCACACTTAGATGCATAATAATTCAGTGTTACATCGATGCAACTTGCACTCAATATACAGACAAGAACTGGTTTTATTTGCTTTTTGTCATAAGAATAGCATTTATTCAGTTTACTGAATTGATGGGTTTGCGAAGTAAAACTACTGTCAGAAGGAGATAACAGCACTCTGTCGTTTGTTTAAAGTGCTTTTTGTATTGTTTGCTCTCTGTCTTTCCTTCACTTCACAGTAAGCACGCACATGTTATTTTGCTGCTTGAATCTGACTGAATTATGCTGGAAATCATCATTTACAAAGCTAAATATAAACTGCTGTACAATATACGGCATTATTTTCATTGTTCTTTTGACAGCTGACATTTGGTTTCACTATGGTTAGAGATGGAGAAGGCAATGATGCCCCTTTGTTATTTCTCCATCTCTCTGTCACCATCCTCACTGTCTCCCTGACAGTCTGTCTTTTAGAGAATAGAAAGATGCTTTCATTTTTCAAATTCTGAACTGTGAGCGTCTCTGGCCGTGTTCAGAGTGTACCACCGCCACTGGGGAGCCGTCTGCTGGGTACCACTGAAATGGAATGGTTGAAATGTTCCCATCCCTGCCTCTCTCCAGAGTGTGTGCACGTGTACAGGCGTGCATGCATGCATGCATCTGTCCATTCATCTTTGCATCTGTGCATTTGGAGGGAGATTTGTTAGGATATGGTCCTGCTTTTACTAGCAGACCAGACCATGGGCATTTTGTTTGTTAGAGTAAGTTTTCATGTCTGCTTCTGCTCTGTGTCTGCTCGCTAATTCACTGACACAGATGGAGGATTTAAAAAAAAAAAACAAGATGCAATGGCAAACAAGTGGTCTGGCAAGGTAGTGTTTTCTGTTTTGAGCACTGATTCATTTGTAGCGAGCCGGTCATTAAAGGCAGGCTAATTTTACAAGACGCTCTGTTTTGTGCAGACATCAGGCTCATTTCTCCGTCTCCTCGGCTTTGAAAGCTCATTAGATGCCAGGGCACTGTTGAAGTTGAATTATCAGTTGCCCTGTTTCGTTTTCTGGCACAAATGCAGATTTGCTAATTCCTCTAACTTGGAGGTGAAGGATGGAGGCCTGGCCTGAAGCGTGGAAGGCTTTGTGTTTTGTGTAGATTAGAATCATGGGAGATAATGAGAGCATGGGCTGTTTTTTTTTGTTTTTTTTCTGGTAATATATTATCCTTATTATTTTGTGCTCCCATAAGTAGCCCTGTCGGAGATCTGAAAGATGAACCGAGACCACACACACACTTCATCTGTTTTCGCTCTCACGCCGTGCTCCATTTCTCTATAAACCCAGGGCGTGTGTACAGCCACCCACACCAATTTACACTCTGATGGATCGGCCTTCACCGGGAATACAACATAATAATGATGTATTTTGCATCCTGAAGTATGGAAACTAAGATGAAATACAGAGTTAGGTGTCTGTGCCCATTCTGTCTGCCACTGCTCTCAACTTTTTTAGTGTGCGTGTGCGTGTGTGTGTGTTCATCTTTATGAATCGTTGCAGTTCACCATGTTGGCTTGAAGCGCAAGTGTTCCAGATCTGAATCGTTTCATAATCAGACTGCTGACACATCCATCTCCCAAGATCGGTACAGTCTGTCTGTCTGTCATGTGTGTATCTGTGTGAGAGTGCAGTCTTGAGTGTTCTTTTGTGCTTTCCAATGTAAAAAAAAAAAAAAAAGAGTTGTTGAAAAAAAGTCTCCACTAATACTATTTGGTTTTCGATTGTTCTTTAAAAGTTCATATAAAATGTCTCATTCACACAATAAATTCCTGTCTATATCAGCAAGATCATGAATGTCTGTAAATATAAAGTGGGTTTTTTTTGGTTTTTTTTTTTTTTATCCTATGAAAGATGCTGTGTCTGTTTGGTTTTTGGTGTTTGTTTATATATCACTAAATCCCTACATTCAAGCCCTGTCAATCAGCCCATTCACTTTATGAAAACACTGTACAGACATCTGCCATACAGTATCCATAAATCATGCCGACTGGTGCTCATGTGGTGTTATATTGTCTCTGTGGTTATGGGGTTGACAAGAATATCCTAAAAAGATTTCTAAAAAATCTGATGTGTATGCATATGGATGGATGGGTTACAGTTTAAAAGTTTGGGTTCTGTAAGAGATTGATTGATTGAAATACTTTTATTCAGCAAGAACACATTAAATTAATTAAAAGGGACAGTAACAATTGTAATGTGGTTAGGATTTCTATTTCAAATTAATGCTGTTGTTTTGAACAGAATCATGAAGATGTATTCCCCAAAGATATTAAGCTGCTGGAAATTCAGCTTTGCTGAAGTACATTTTAAAATGCATTAAAATGGAAAAGCGCTATTTTAAATTGTAATAATATTTCACAATATTACTGTTTTTACGGTATTTTTGATCAAATAAATTCAAGCATAAGTGAGCATAAGAGACTGCTTTCACAAACATATAAGAACAATCTTTTGAATTTCACCAAACATTTGAATAATATGCGTGTATATCCACTAATCTGAAAGTGCAGATGCCTCCTGTCCATTCTCTGTCCTCTGTCCATCCAGTCACTCCTTTCCTTTTTGAGCCATCATTCTCATTCAGTGTGATTCAGAGCACTGTGACATCCTGTCTGTGTTCTGAGGCTTTCCCAGAGGCTGGTGGTCAACCAGAGAGCATTTCAGGGCCGTAGGGCTCATCCTGCGTGTGGACAGGTCTTTATAAAGAAGAGCTGTCTGTCACTGCGATCACTGCTTTCTGTTTTAGACCCCCTGCATCGGTTTCGTCAAGGCCACAGTGCCACTGACCTAAGGGAAGGAGAGAGTATATGTAGACAGACAAAAACTGAGAGATGCTTGATTTGACTTTGTTGCATATAGAGCTCAGAACACAGACTCAATACAGATATCTCCAAAGATCCATCGATAAGTTATATGAACCAAGCAATGCGGACAAGAACAGTGAGTCAACATAAAGCAAAATGAAACCTTTGTAGTATCTTTCACAAAAAAAAAAAAAGCATACTGTGTCACTGCTGCATGAAATTATATTTAATTCAGTATTTTGAAGAAAAATTCCAGGTTGTATATGTAAAGTTCATTAAACAGCATTTCTGCCATTTTTTGATTACCGTAGAAAATTATTGGTAACACTTTATAATAATGTTCAGTTCTAAGTCATTTATAAGTGATTAGTTAATGATTTTTACAACATTTACAACTGATGAGTATTTTACACTTTAGATTAGGGGATGCAGAAAGTGTTGTAAATGCCTTGTATACATAAAAAAACATAAATGTGACCCTGGATCACAAAAGCAGTCTTAAGTCGCTGGGGTATATTTTTAACAATAGCCAAAAATACATTGTATGGGTCAAAATTATTGATTTTTCTTTTATGTCAAAAATCATTAGTATATTAAGTAAAGATCATGTTCCATGAATATTTTTTGTAAATTTCCTTCTGTAAATATATCAAAACATAATTTTTTATTGGTAATATGCATTGCTAAGAACTTAATTTGGACAACTTTAAAGGTGATTTTCTCAGTATTTAGATTTTTTTGCACCCTCAGATTCCAGATATTCAAATTGTTGTATCTCGGCCAAATATTATCCTATCCTAACAAACCATACATCAATGGAAAGCTTATTTATTCAGCTTTCAGATGATGTGTAAATCTCAATTTTGAAAAATTGACACTTATGACTGGTTTTGTGGTCCAGGGTCACATATTGTTAGCATATCACATATTAATCACTTATTAATGTTTTGTAAATGATTAGTTCATCATTAACTAATCACTTATAAATTACTTACAACTGAAGGTTATTATAAAGTACATTTCACTGCTGGTTATACTCTGTATAATTGTGCACGTGACAAATAAAAAATCTTGAATCTTGTGTTACCGCGAGTCTACAACACTAGTCTAATATTAACACAAAATTAGCTCTTATTAAGTTATATAACCACAGGTTTCGTTTTTTTTAAATCTAGGAATGGCTAGTCGAAATTATCTTCTGAGGTACAGATAATGGCCATTAAGCTGCAAATGCCATTGATAGAACTTAACTTTATCCCGAAACATCCCTTGACGATAACCTTATGTGAAAAGTTCAGTTCAACTTGACTCATCTCTGACAGCAGCTAAAGGGTTAAACCCCACTGATATAGGCAACGACGAAAGAGAGGAAAGACTCTCATAATTGAGTAAATGCCCCCCTGAATGCCAGAATAAAATGAGTTTTTATAAAAGCTTTTCCGTGGATCGTTTCATTCAAAAGTACATAAAAGCCTCCTCAAAGTTTCTCGCTTCTCTTGCCCTCAGCTGAAGTACTCCCAATGGATCACAAACACAGACACACACAGCACCAACCCACTAGAATTAAAGTGTTGACCACTCGAGCAGAGACGCACACTCTGTCTGTACTCTTTTTGCACCCTAAAAACACAAGCACGCACGCATTCACATCTGCGTTCATGAAAAAATAACGCAGGTGTTCTATTCAGGCCTGCATGCTATCACTCTAAAACCCTTCACCTCAACCCTGGGTCATTAATAATGCTTCAGCTGTGAGGAAACAAGACTTAGTTTGCACTTACGAGATCAGAGCATGCAACAGGTCAAAGATGCATTTTATCTTGTAGTCCTTTAGCAAAACCTGACCTGTAAAGCAGTTGACTAGATTTTTTTTTCTTTCCAAAGGCATTTTTTTTTGATAAATAACCGCATAACCGACTGTATTACATCAGATCAGCCAAGGACACTACCTCAGCATGGCATACATGTATTAATGCATATGGGCTGATGTCTGTTTGTCCAGGCAGTGAGTGTCTTTGTACGGGACTGATTGATGGATGGATTGACAAGGATATTATGAATGTGAGGATTGCAAATGGTCTAAAATCTGTGGAGGATCAGGCAGAGTCAGCCATGGAAGTGAGGAGCAGATGAGTCACAGGCTGTCTGATTGACTCACCACAAGACTGCCTCTGCTTTACCAAACACACGCTCAAGCATGTCAACATTACTGGTGCAAATGCCAGGCCTGATCCCCCAGCATACAGCCAATGTGTGGTGACAAGACTCTGACCACTGCTCGCTGCTGTCCTGTAGAGGCATTGTGGGGTTTTGAAAACCAGACATTATGATGTAACAGGCATGCAGTGGGCCTGAAAAGTATTTAGATATTTAAAGGGGTCATATGGCAATGCTAAAAAGAACATTGTTTTGTGTATTTGGTGTAATGCAATGTGTTTGTGGTTTAAAGTTAAAAAAAAAACATTATTTTTCACATACTGTACATTATTGTTGCTCCTCTCTGGCCCGCCTTTCTGAAACGCGTCAATTTTTACAAAGCTCATGGTTCTGAAAAGAGCAGTGTGCTCTGATTGGCCAGCTATCCAGTGCATTGCAATTGACCGAATATGTCAAGTGTGTGACGGAAATGTTATGCCCCTTACCATATTTGGAAACACATCACGTCTCTACGATATGGTGGTAGCAGCAACAATACAGCAAGAATAGCCTAAGTGTTACGCCTTCTTTCTTTGCGTAAACATTTGGGCAGTGTTATGCAAATCTATCCGTGTTTGAATAAGGCGTTTTAGGAAGGCGTGGATGAGTCTTAACTTCTATAAAGAATATCTCTTTGGGTTTGAGACTAGTCTTTGCAACTTTATAGATCTTATATATGCACAAACAGCTTGTAACACTCCAAAGACAAAGAAAAACTTGAAATCGCATCATACGACCCCTTTGAGTGAATATCATTGCATTACATTACAAAATTCATCTTTTTATTTTTTATACTTCACCTATGCTCAGGATAATAACACTGTATTGATTACAGTGGTTTATATTCATAATAACCAAGTGACCATACAATTTCCCTCTCTAAGTAATGTGTCAATGTATGATTTTTCACTGGTTTTATACCAGGGGTCTCAATATGGCTTTAAATTATTTAAAATAAAGATAAACACGCATTAAAATGAGCTAATACAACTAAAAAGTGATATTTCTTGTTTAAATTCTTATTTTGTTTCTTTTTCAAATTCTTCTAGACCTAGAAAAGCCATAATGTCATATAGCATTTCAGTCAATGGGGAACAATAACTATTTTGTTTCTAAATATCTTCTTTTGTGTTCAGCAGAAGAAAGAAATTCATACAAGTTTGGATCAACATGAGGGTGAGTAAATGACGACAGAATTTTCATTTTTGGGGTGAACTATCCCTTTAAGTGAAAGACACTTTTTGGGCCACTGTGTCTGGCTTTCACTCTTTCTATGTCCTTCTCTGATAGTTTGAAGTATCACAAGGTGACTGCTGATATTAAGCGCTGCTCTGCTGCGGCAGGCCGGCACCCTGATGGCTGTTTCATGTAGAGCTGTAGACTACTTTCGCCACGTTCCATAAACTCGCTTATTATTCAGCCGCCCAATGTGATTGTGTCTTCTTGTTTCCAGTGGAGAGGCAAACAGAGCTAAACTCTCTCCCCATAAACACCATCCATGCTGCTAAAACACGCGGTCACACACATCTATCGATCAGAAGCAGGAATGTCTGGGGACTCGCGGCTCCACATCCACACGAATGCTTTTACATGCATGGCAGCCTCAGCCAATCTGTACAGGTGATGTGGCGTGACTGTTAGAACACAGCTGGTGGTATGTGTGTGTAAGTGTGGTAAACGACTGGCATCCTGGAGGTTAGGCAAACAAAGATGTCAAGGGATGACACGGGCCCATTATGGGAGGAAGTGAGGGGGAAAGACAGCGAGATTGAGGGAGATCCATCAGTGGCTACGTAAACCAAGCAGCTTAGCTTCCTGCTGCTTTGTCACCACAAAAACCAGAGATCTGTTTGAGGTAGATGAATGTCCTCGGAGAGCAATGTGAGAAGATTTTGTGTGTGTTTGTGGGCTTGCTGTATATACCAGCCACAGTAAGTCTTAACAGTATGACAACAGGCGTGTAAGGGAACCAGTCACCGCACGTTTGCAAAGGCCAGATGGCCAAGATGCTCTGGCCAAAGGAATGGAGGAAAAAAAAAGGGTCTCTCCAGCTTTTCCACCAGCTGTGTTGTAATAAAACACATTTATATCATGATGGCTGCACCATTCCAGTAGTGTGTTTCCAGCATACTCCATTCATGTGGCAGTATGGTACGCTGGGCAGAATAAAACATAGAAAGCTGATGCCTACTGCCACTACAGTCTGTCAAACCCCTATTCACCTTTTTGTTGAAAGAATGTCCATTTCTAATAGTAAAGATGATGAGGATTCTTCCTCTTCCCACTTGGTATTATTACTAATAAATATGTGGCTCTCCTGGTTCTTGATTCTTGAATTATTGATTCTTATTATGGTGTGTGTGTGTGTGT
>JAFVLL020014563.1:95391-145468 GCA_021397915.2 Tor tambroides | reverse complement strand
CCTCTTATCCTTTATTAGGAGACAGCTGTGTAAATCTTCTCCTGTCATTCCCTCCTTTTATTGTACGATCACAATGCACCTGCACTCACTTTTCTCCTCCTCTCTTTGTCTCTCCAGCCATCCTGCGTTTACTCATATCTTAATATGGTTCCTGCCACTTCATTTCGCCCGTCGTCCACTCCATCCCTCCATCCCTGACACCTCCTGTCGGGGTGAAATAATAGAAGGACAGAGGGTCGGGGTGGATGGACAGAGGGATGGAGGAAGGGTGGAAGCGTCGGCCTCCCTCCCTGTTTTGCGCGTTCCCCCGGGGAGGGTGGTAATAATGGTAGCCATACAGGGGAGGGGGGCGAGAGGAGCGATTATTGTCTTGTAGGGAGTCAGAGGTATCGATCGGCCCAGAAATATGTGGTGCGCGAAAGAGGTACTGTATCGGATATAATATACACTCCTGAGACGGCAGGCGCAGAGGCACACACACACAATAATACAAAATACCAACCCAGAGATGCTCACATACACACACAAATACAAAATACCCACCACCGGAGAGGCTTACGCACACTCGAGCACAAATATATTTACGTAAATCCGCTCTTAAAACACGTGCAGCCAAGATGCACTTGAAACACACACACATAGCTAGAGGCCAAGAAAATACTCCCGACATGCTATCCAAAAACACACACAATACACTAATACAGATGATTCATATGAGCTAAAAAAAAAAAGCTCTTCAAATTGCATTAAATTGCATTCACAGAAGTGTTTTGTTAAGAACAGAAAAACATCATTTTGACCTCAGAAATAGCCATAAAATGCATGTTGGTAAAGTCCACTACATGGTACGTTTCAGTTTCATTATCTGGTCTGAATTTGTGTTGCGTTCCTGTTTGTGTATTAATATTTAAATGAGGAAATTTGTTTGTCCGAACAAGAACAAACCAACTTATTCCTTGGAGCCAGAACATTTCAGGTTTTTAGTTTGATTATCACATACACGCTCACACACACATATACACACACACATGCAGGTCTTTCACTGCTGTTGCCTGGCAACGTGGCTAGGTGTCCTATTGGAGAGCTGTGCTGTCCAGTGATGTCATGACCGCAGCTGACCAGCACTGCTGCACACGCTGTACAGACAGAGAGAGAGAGAGAGAGAGAGAGAGAGAGAGAGAGAGAGAGAGGGAAATATACTGAGCGACAACGGCCTTGAGTTACTATAAAGTTTTGTTGTAGCATTTATATTTCTTTTGTGTAGAATTTTTAAAATATAATATATAAATAAAAAATAGACCTAATTATAAATATATTTATATACCACACATTATATTTATATATAGTGATGCAACTAAGTGTATTATTAAAGCATACCATGTCTGAAGTGAATCTTGAATACAAAAGCTTGGCCAGCACATGATGCAACTTTTATTAGTATATTTCGGTTACGGACAGAGAGAAAGTGCGAGAAAGGTCTACTTTTATACCTGTACCCTCCATTGTTCTGCTCTATTGTCTTTAAATCAGGTCAACAGCCGATAAGATTTAACACCCTAACCTGCCTCTGCATCTCTCCTTGAGTCAAGGGGGAGTCACTGCTGTGCTTGAAGTGTGTGTGTGTGTGTGTGTGTGTGTGTGTTTGCACTGCATCTTTAGAGCACTGTGTTTGTCGAATTGGTGTTGCATTAGTTTTGGTTAAAGGAATATTCCTGGTTAAAGCTCTGTGGATGGTGACTGTGGCATGTTCAAGACTATCACAGAGAACATTTCTGACACCTACTTCAATTTGTACAAAAAAAAAAGGCAGTTTTGCACTTACAGTGAAAGTAAATGATTAGCCTCATAGACTTCCATTGTAAATTCATTTTCATACACGCTTTGTTTGTTTGTTTAGCCAGAAAAAAATGTTCCAATATGGGCTTTATGTGGTAACATGTAAATTAAGTCAAAAATAGTATTTTTGTTGTCATATTATGCTAATATTATATTTATTAAATATAAATAATATCATGATTTTAATAATAAATATTAAGTAATAAAGTAAAATTAAGTGATAATCAAGTGTTATTTTTTTTTTAAATATAAAAAATAAAAACCTTAATGGATTGGGTAACACTTTCAAATTTAAATTTAAGGGTTGAATAAGGTATTTAAAAATTGCAGTTTAGCATTTTTTTACAGTGTACTGTGTGAGGTAAAAGTTTGATTTAAATTGATTTGTTAAAATAAATGCAAGTTGGTGATTGGTGGTTGTGTAGCTTGGATATTTTACAAATAAATAAACATTTCTGTCTTTAGTGTTAAATGTTGTAGTGTAGTATTTGTACTATGTACATTTTATATGTTAGATCAGAAATCTTTGCAATAATATCAAACCAAAAATCATGGCATAAAAAAGTATTGTTTTTTACATTTTTATAATATGACTTTTTTTTATTTTATTTTTTTAACCTTGCATGTCAGCTTCACATTAAAATCAGACTCAAGCGAAGATATATGTACATACATGTGTTTGTGTACCCGTCGTTAGACACCTAATTTCATCAAAACTAATTGGGGCAGCGCAACTAGTCTGTGATCAGCGGGCCACCGTTATTTATAGAGCCGTCCCTGCGAGAAACGCCGCCTCCTGTTCCTCCGAGGCAGACGTACCCCTCACTGGCCTCCCCAAAGGTCAAGGGGGGCAAGACCAGGGGGAGGGGGGATGAGGGAGGGTGCGCAGAGGACTGACCCTTGACCCTAACACACGCCACCCAGCATCCCTCTTTCAGTCCCTCTCATGGACACACACACACACACACACCCACGCGCCGTCTGTCACGGCCCTGACAGGCGTTACTGAGAGCTTCGGGGGCACATAAAAGGGGGCCCGAAAACTTGCTAAACCCCTGACCGTGACCCTGAGCATTACACACACACATATTCACAAGACAGATCCATTATGAGCGCTGGGGTAAAAGGCTTAAACTAGAGGACGCATCAACTGTCCTGTAGGTGAATCGGTGTGTGTGCGGGGTCTGTGCGGTGAAGAAGTGTGAAAGTGTGTGTATGCATTTTCAAAACAAATGCAAGCAGGTGAGTGATGGTTGTATAGCTTGGATATTGCACGGTTAAATCATTAGCATGACACACAAAACTCAAGGTTTCAAACACTTTCTTGCATTACTGCTAAAGTTTGTAGTATTATTAGTAATATTTGTACTATGTACAAGCACTATTTTGGATCAGAAACATTGGCAATAATATTAAACTAGGAATATTAAACTAGATAGACAATTAAGGGTATATTTCGCGACTGAAAACGAGGTTGTGAAGAGTAGAAATGCAGGCTGTTTAATTATTTACCTGATTCAAAACTGAAAGTAAATCTTATTAATATATTATAATATTTCCCGATGACAAAAAACGCTAGAAAAAAAGTATTGTGAAAATTAGACATGATATAGCTAGGCTTATTAAATGAATATGAAAACCTCGTTTTCATGTATGGCGACCGTCCCGAATAATGTCTGTAAACGTTTAACTGGCATCATGGTTAAAACTCTTAATAATATAAATCCCAGAGCTCGACATCGACATAATTTACTCTGAACAAAATGGCTTTCCAAATATAAAAAGCTCAACCAGACGTAAAAAAGAAAAAGAAACGTTAAATTAAAAATCAGAGGAAGAAGTTGAAGCAGAAACGACTTGTGATATCGTTCATTCGCTCGTGTAGCGAGTGATTTTAGTTTAGTAATCATTTATAAGTAGAACCTATAGGCTATACATTGAAATTAAGCACATGTAAAATGTAAAATTACCGTGAGGAGAAAGTTGAAAGGTGGAAATATCAGGAAAACGTCCGTTCGATCGGTTAAGACTCCCGTGCTGGTTTAATATCGGTCTCCCTTTTAAGCTAAAACCTATTTACACTTAAAAAGCAGATTTGTTAATCAAAGCCATAACATATAAATATGTTAAATGAACAGGACAAAAAGTTGAAGTGGAAAAAAAATCAATAGAAATCGCTCGTTAGATCAGTAAAGCCGCCTGTGAAGCATTGTTAAAGGCACTGCTGCCCTCTTGCGGTTCATTTGCGCTACTTCAGTTTCATTTTCGCTGGGCAGATGTGGTAATTTTAGCGCATTGAGACCAAGCAATGGAAAAGAGAGGCGTGTGAAGAACGAAAATGAGATATACATGTTTTTCGTTCTTGTGATGAGCACTTTCCAGCCACCCCAGCACTTTCTTATGCTGACTTGAGCTGTCTCTCCCTCGTTCTCTTTCTCTCTTTCAGCCTCCTTCTTTCTCAACATTGAGCTACACCACTTCAAACCAGCCTTGATAGTTTCCCACAACAAAACAACAGAGAAATAACCACCTGTTTTACCTGATGTATGTCTCTCTAGATAATAACTTTTTCCTTTTTTGTGTGAGCGTTCACCCGTACCCGCGTTCAGAGATGTCAGAGGAAGTGTAGGGGTGAAATACAGCGGTGTTTGGGGGTGGAGAGAAAATGTGGGAGGGAAGTGAGGAGAGAGTGACTGTATGAACCCCTATCTCATTCATTCTTTCATGTGACAATTAAATGTCGTTGAACGAGGACGGCCGAGCACTTTTCAAGCTAGAAGTTTGAGTCAATAGCCTTGTGTTGGGTATGGAATCTAATATTTAAATAATATAATGAATATTCACTCTGTAATTTGCATAAATTGATCATTGAGAGCAGCGATTGGTCCGCTCATTAGGGTGCTGTGAGCTGGACTGAAGTATTGCTCACTGATAAACTTGAGAGACTCAGACAGACGCAGACAGAAGGCTGTGGTTTATTTATAAAATGGCGGCTATGGCGAAATGTCTGAATTCCAGGTAAGTCAGTGTCTTTCTCTCTCTCTCTCTCTCTGTTTTTCTTCCCTCTAATGATCTCTCGAGAGGGGGCCGCAAGGTTAATTAGCTTCGCCTTCGCTAACAGACTCTGCTAATGAGAGGACATCAAAACTAACTGGACTGAGGCCAAAAGTAATGAAATGTCAGGAGCAAATCTCTGGAGGAATGCAAGAGGCTTGAATATCAGTGTGTGTTTGTATATGAAGTGTAATGTATGTTGAGGCCTGGTGTATGCAAACAATCTGTACATGCTCCCATTACTTTTTAATATACAAGAATATTAGAGAGATGAGGCAATAAGTGTGAAAAATCAATGGTGTACATGTTTTATTTATATAGCAGCTTTTCTATACTTATAGGTCACTCTATAACAGGAAAGCTCCAGGTGTTTCAGTCATATTAGATTACAACTAAATAAACCACAACCCAATAATACAAAAAGCCAGATATTGTTAGAAAAGATGATCTTCTAGATTTGAACGTGTTTCTACTAGGAGATGTGAGCAGCTCTACTTTGTTTTTACTGTACTGTTTTAAAAATGTTCACATAAGGATTTACTGTTGTGAATTAAGTTGTCATCAGGGCAGTTTTGCTGTTTTTTTGTTTGTTTTTTTGCTGTGTCTGCATTTGCTCTAGTGCTTTACTCCATATTATAGCATCAAAAATAATGAAAGAAAATCATTAACCCACTTTTGAGGCTTTTATCTGTGTTTGAATCACAACCAGGCTGATTTTTTTTTTTTTTAAATGCATTCGAATATTGTTTTTCCACAACAGTTCACCTACATAACCATAGGTAAATCATAAATCTTATTATCTTTAATAATACTTAATCTGTTTTTTATAATCATTAACTAAAAAATATTTTTTTTGTTATTCATTATTTTACAGTAACAACTCTTCCAAAATGAAATGACATGCCTCTTAAATTATTAAAGTGAAAAATGTAATTATAGCTTAAAAATAACTTGCCTAAAGCTATATTTGAAATCTAAATGGAATCAAATCTAATTGAATTAAATAAGGTAATTTCATATTCATAATGAAATTGTCATTACAAACACACACATATACATAACATACTGTGTGTGTGTGTGTGTGTGTGTGTGTGAGAGTGAGTGTGTGTACATGTATATTACGTATAGTACACATATAGTAAAAGACAGTGTTTTTTAGGTATACATGTCAGTTTTATCATTGAATTAATAGGTGCATTTTAAAAATGCAATTTGAAAAAAAAAATTCATTTTAAGAACACGATTTGTAGATTTGTCTCTCTCGGCCAGTTTTATGCCCTTTAAAAAGATGTGACTGATGCTGATTGATTGAGTTTTTCCAAGAATATCTCTCACTCTGTCGTTCAGAGTGTGTGTGTGTGTGTGTGTGAGAGATGAGAGTGAGTGGAAGGCCACACGGTTAAACAGGAAATGGGGGTGACACTACACTGACTCACACAGCACAGAGGTTTGTGGGTAATACTGACACAGAATCGACTGCATGTGAATCAACCTTCACGTTTTTCACACTATTTTATATTTCATAACAGAGTCATCGGAACGATATTTCCATTTTGGCTGAAGGGAGGTTTATGGTTAATTAGTCATGTTTGTTGTGTCCTTCGAATAAAAAGGTCAGTCATTACTAAAATAAACCACAGGCTTTCAACGAACATATAGCTGTAATGTAAAATGCCTTTTATTCCATACAGCTGAAAACAAATATTGTGCAAACATCATTTTTTATTGATAACATTTTTTGAAAGGAAAAGAATTCCTGATTCTGAAAATTAAATGCAAAAAATATTTGAACCATCAAACACGTTCAATAATATTTTTAAATATTTATTTTCAATTTTTAACATTGGTATGATGATATCTTCAGTATAGTAATATATTGTAAAATAAGACTATAATACAATAAGCTGGCTATGATTGGCTGATATGGACTAAAATGCGAAGACCGATTTTATGATATACTGCAACATGCCTTACAAATGCTAATATTTTAAGGTTATGAAAACCAAACACACTTTAATATTTCTCAAAGTAACACCCAACTCAGCACTGCTACTTGTAATTGTCTGCCAGGTCATTATAAGTTAAGTTTCCGGACATTGCATTGTGTAATTGAAATTCAATTAAAAATCAATAAGGAAAATACCATTATATTAACACAAAACACTGGGGCCTATTTTTACATACTTTTCTTAGAGTGCAGTGTTGTGTTTCCTTTATTCTACATCTACATCTTTCAAGTGTATCTATTATAAGTGTATTATTTCACAGTCTCATTGAGCCATGTATCATTATCAACCAGACTTTTGCTGGGAAGGTTTTTTGAGGTTTATGGTTGATTAGAGATCATAAAAGGTCTTTATATTACATTATACAGCAGATTCTTTGGATCAGAGTTTTGCATTCGTGCAGCAGAGCATCAATGTGGTTTTTTTTTTTAAAGAAACTGAGAATGAGAAGCTCTTTGTGGATCTCAAAAAGGTTCCTGGAACCTTTATTTTTAAGAGTGAAGGGTCTCGAGTCAGACGCTCAGATGAAGGAAGTGCCAGACACTTTTATGCAACCGGCACGTCATATTCGCCTCTAGGCCTTTCGTGGCTTTGCATCATGACAAAACAACTCGGTGGCACTTTGACTGTGATTTACACTGTGCTTACGATCGCAATCTCTGGTTCACCTCACCGGTGTGATTGTCTGGAAGCAGGTGATCAATCTTTTCTTTCATTTCCACTCATTTGACTATCAATATCAGTGAGTAATTCATCCTAATTTAGTAACTCACTCGAATGAGGTGGGCGGCGGAGGATGGAGGTTTCGTTTGACTCGGTTGGAAAGTGGCTTTAATTTGACTTTGCCTTCTATGACTAAAGCAAGTGAAATTTGTGAACCACCAAAAGAAAAAAAAAAGCGCCCACGGCCGGCATAGTGGCATATAGAGTGAAGGAGCTGTTCTCATCGAGTGATCGGAGGACAGAGAGAGTTGAGCAAAAGACATTCCGGTGAGTCACAAACACACCGACCTGCAGTAACTCATAATGTATCACTAGTCACTAAAATACTGCTTATTCTAATATTACTTGAATATCAGTTTAAATATGTTGCTTTGTGTGTGTGATTATTTGGAGTCGGTCAGTGTATGTTTGTCGTGGAAGTTTAGTTGAAAGGCTTTTCTTGACTCGTCCAATCATTTTCAAACATTCATGCATTTAAGTTCTGATCATTTTCGATGTCTAATGAAATAATGAGATTTGTTGTCTAATTGAAATATTTAATATGCTGACAAAAAAATTGCTGTAGAAAGAGTTTTCACTCAGAAATTGTGAGTAAATTTCACAAAGAATTACTAAGAAATGGCAAGTACACATTGAAATAAACGTGAAGTTTTGAAGTACTGAAACTGAAATGTTATTTTACTCCAGTAATCCATTTTATTTACTTCAAAATCTTTTAAAAAATCATTTTACAGTTACAAAAGTTACTTGAGAAATTGGATTTTTAAATTTTATTGCATTTATTTTGACAAAATTAAGTATATGCAATTCAGCAAAACCACACTGTAAAAATGTATTTTTCAAATCATTTAAAAAAAATAAAAATTATTAGAGTATGTTTAATAAGAAAATACCATTTCAGTCTTTCTGCTTCAAAATTTCACATTTAATTTAATGTTACTCGCCGTTTGTTTTTATCTGTAAAATTTACTAGCAATTTCTGAGTAAAATTTCCTTCCCCACCTAATTTTTTTCAGTGCATACAAATCTACATTTTTAGTTACATTTATAAATGTTTGTATAATAACTGTTTACATGAATGCCTGTTAACTTTTCTGTTTGTTTACATCTCACTGCCTTTGCACGTTTTCTAAAATGTTTGTATTTCAATTCTGCGTCCCTTCCTTTTTGCTAATTGACATGATTGCTTCCATACAAATAATCTTTACGATAGATCTGATGTTCAGCGTACACGTTCCAGCCTCGTAATATGAACTTAGTTAACATTAAGTAAACTGGACAAGGAAATCAATTTGTTCTTGGAAATGGTCTGAGGTGGCCATCAATTTCACCGTGAGTAAGAAAGAGAAAAGCTGTTATCCTCCTGCGAAGTGCAACACGTGCTCTCGCGGGATGAGATCCTCTCCTGTCCGCGTTAACAGCTATTGCGGGTGTGTTTGTGTGTGTGTGTGTACGTGAGTGTGTATCTGTATGAATGATGGTGTGCAGGATGGGACATGCCCCTCCATCCCTGCTGCTCTCTGGGAGGCGCAGGTGCTGTATTAGGATGAAGAGAGTGTCAAACAGGACCAAAACAGAATGAAATAGAAAAGTAAAGGACAAAGGAAAGACAGATAGAGCGGTTGAGCTGCTCGCTGAATAGTTTTGCTGATGGAAATTGACTTTTGATGCTAAGGTGTCTATTTCGATAATTAGAGGTTTTGGTTTGATTGTTATCTGCTGTTTGGATGGGGTTGTTATTAATATTACGATTTCAATTATATGTTAGATGTCATATATTATTGTATTATATTTCAATAATGTTTTTTTATAATGTTCAAATATTTTTTTTTAGTTAAAGATCAATTAAATAATCTGTCAGACTTTTTGAATGCATTGTATGATATTTAGCTATATGCTTAACTTGAAATTATTTTAAAGTTTTTCTAGGTTTTTTAAAATTCTTCTGTTGATGAAGAATATATGAAAATTAGGATTTGGGGAGTTTAAAATGAGGTGACAATATATGTACTTTTAATTAAAACCTTAATTGAACTACTAAAAAGCTAACATTGGCTAAATCTTCATTCTTCTGTCGTCCTATATTCCTTAAAAGTCAAACTTAAAACAAATGCATGAATTCATATTGTTTTATCAAACTGTTACTTTACTAAAGTAGTTATGTTACAGACAGTTTTCTTTTATTTGTTTTTTAAATATACTTTAGCATGTCCAAAAGAGTAATTCCAGTAACAAAAACAATGTTGTATTTATTTTATGCAATCTTACAATTTTATGCAAATGTGTCATAAGCTAACCGATTTCGGCACCTACAGTAGACATTTAAATGTTTTAAAGCATGACTTCTCATGATGAAAACAGGTTATTTGTCAACTACACTTTTATGTGGTTGATGATTTAAAGCCGATTGACAGAAAAGCTTTTGAAAGCTAATGCCAGAAGTGTTTCTCTCTCTCTGTTTCTGTAGATATCAGGATGTCTAAAGCCGTCGAGGACGACAAGATGGGGACTGAGCTTCCAGTGGACAGTACAGGTATAAATCAGTATTATGATTGATTATTGAAGGTCTGTGTGAGCCTGAATACTTTAAGATGTAGTAGAAATGTATGTTATATGTGTTATCTGTAAAGTCAGTATATTTATTGTTATTAGAATGTGAAATCATGAACATGTAGAAGTTTGTGTGTAAGTGTGACGATATTGTTGGAGAGAAACACTGCCTGTGTAAGCGTGTTTTATTATGTGCACTACTATGATTCATTATTATTCCTAGATGTGTTTGTGTGTGTAAGTGTGATGAGATTTTCTTTTGGCATAATTCTCACATTTTCCACTTGATCTGAATCACGCACAGAACACTTTAGTCAGCCGTGGCCCCAATCTGACACACACACACACACACACAGCGCAGCAGCATACAGTAACCCAGGTTAAACGCTCTATGGTATTCCAATAATGCAATGCCTCTGGCTAACCAGACCACGCTTTTGTTGATGTGAGGGCCGGAGCCTGAGGCACTATTCTGACCTGATGTGTCCTTCATGTGTGTGTGTCTCTGTGTGTGTGTGTGTGTTTCTACAGACTCTGAGAGGAACAGTCCAGAGGCCAGCGATCAGGTGTGTGAACATCTTTTAGTGCATGTTTTTTATTAGTGGTTCGATGTCAGTGAATGTGTTTTAGTAAAAAAAAAAAAAAAAGAGAGAGACGTTCGTGAGAGGTTCTCTAAAGAAACTTGACCATCTAGATCAGGGTTGTCAAAGATTCGATTCTGAGGAAAATACATATATTTACCGTATGTGGCAAAAGATGCTAAAAACCATGTGTGTATGTTCATGGAATCAGTATCATTAACCAACAGATCAAACCTTTCTTTTAATAACACGCAACATTCGTCATTTGCAAATGTCGTCCCGGGTGAATGCAGGGACAGTCCCATGGAGAGCATGTTCATTTTCCCACTTTTGAAGTTTGAAGTTTGTTGCTTACTGCATTAACGTGTGGACAGATGCAATGAAAAGTGTGATGGTTACAAAGTAAACTTCACAACTGTTTCCAAGTCTCCTCTGAATGAATTTTGAACATGGTGTATTAATACTGATGTACTCTTAAAAATAAAGGTTTTTATGGATGTTAAAGAACCTTTAACATCCATAGAATCTTTCCATTGCAAAAAAGGTTATTTATAGTGGAAAAAGTTTCTTTAGATCAAAATTCACACCAAGAGAATAATCAGAACTAATCACTGAAAGGTCCTTTGAAGAACCAAAAATGCTTCATCAATGGCATCGCTACAAAAACACACTTTTGGAACCTTATAGAACATCAATGGACTCTTTCCATTCCACAAAAGATTCTTTATAGTGGAAAGGGTTCTTTAGAATATTAAAATGTTTTTGTCACACTAATTTAAAAAAAACAAAAAAAAAAACGGTTATTTTAAGAACTGTTCACTGAAATTCTTTTATGGCACTGTTGCAAAAATCTTTTGAAACCTTTATTGTTAAGAGTACATTTGACTGAGAACCAGACCTCTAATTCAACACAGTTACTTTCTAAAGGTCTCTGCACACTGAGTCCGAAATTTTCGCATGCGTTTGTTCGCATTCGCAATCCTAAAAATTCGTCATGCACAGAGACCTTGCACACCGAGTCCGATGCGTATGTATTAATGCGTTGCGAAAAAATTCGCAAAACTATACAAAATGTCTTCAAGCAGTGAGGATGATTTTGTTGTCCTCTCTCTTCTTAAAAAAAGAAAAAGAAAAAGGAAATATTGGGTCCATCCAATCCTTAGATTGCGCAGAGAGGAAGGAGAGTTCCACCTCCTTATCAAAGAGCTGCGGGATTATCCCGAGAGATTCAAAGTTTATTTCAGGATGTCAGTGCCTCAGTTTGATACTTTGCTAGCGATACTGGAGCCACATATTAAAAAGAAGACCACCAATTTCCGTGAACCAATTGATCCTGAACAGAGACAATCTGTCTTTATATTCTGTATCTTTGTATTCCGCACTTTGTTTGTCATAAAGTGCTCTGTGCTGCGAGACGAAGTGGATTAATTTGTCTGACGCCATTTTGGATTTTGGCTTTCGCTTGTACGGTGGCTCTGAATTGTCAAAACACCTTCTCAAAGCATCTCAAAATGCTTTATACGGATGCGAAAAACGCAAAAAATCGAACCCGATCCGAATTTTTTTTTGACGGACGAAAATTTCGGAGGCAGTGTGCAAACGTGATTGACATAACGTGAGGTCGTATTTATTTTTCAACGTGCGAAAATTTTGGATGAAAAATTCGGACTCAGTGTGCAATGGCCTTAAGCCTAAAATTGTGATATGTTCTGTTTTAGATTATTTATTCAAGCTAGAGTTATCCAGTTTAGGCCGGTGAGATTAATCCATTTTGCCCCTAATCAATTTTTCCCATCTCATTCAGACCCAGCCGATGAAAACAAGTCCTTTCTGCCTGTCTCCCGCACCTAGCAACACAAAGGTGTGTGTGTGTGTGTGTTAATGCCTAACTATTTAGTTGCCTCCATTTTTGCTAAGATGGATGCCCTCAGGTAATTCTCTGTTAACATTGTAATATGCAAATGAGATTTCTTTAGTCATTTTGAGCTGCATTCCTAACAAGATGCCAGACAAGATACAGGAGAGAGAGAGGGAGAGGGAGGGAGAGAGAGTTCAATCAGAAGTGAGGTAAAAAGAGTCGGATCGACCGGAGCAGGACAGTTGTAGTTAGCAGAGAGGTTCTGGATGGATATTTACATGACTAAACAATTTGAACTGCTTCTCTTCTCCTAAATCGGTGAGTAATCAAATGAATAACTGGAAGTGTGTGCGTGTTTACATATGGAAATGGGCTTTGTGTGTGGTTTTTGTCTTTGTCAAGAAAAGACATGAAGTGGTTGTTGGTGTAATCGGTCGTTGACATTTAGTAACGACAATTTGCGCATCAGTTACAAACTAGCTGTACCAGTAACAAATGATTCACTGTTCAATTGATACAGATAAGGAAATAAAAATGAATAATTCTATTTTTAGTCTTAGTATTTAGTGCATTTTGAATGGATTTTTGATCATTAAATTAAAATACTTTTACAGAAATTGAATGATAAATAAATAGTACTAAAAATAATTTGTATTTGTTTTACATTGCAAGATGCATTTTTGTGTGTTTTATATTGTTGCTCTTTATGTGATTTTGTGTGTGTGTGTGTGCGCGCGTTTTTGTGACATATGAGGACACAAATTTGTATAATGACATGGGTATGACATAGGTATTACAAGGAGAAGGTGATTCATGAGGATATTTCCCCATGTCCCCATATTTCAAAAGGCTTATAAATCATTCAGCATGAGTTTTTTTGAGAAAGTAAACATGCACAAAATTTCCTGTAAGGGGGTAGGTTTAGGTGTAGGGCGATAGAAAATACGGTTTGTATAAAAACCATTACACCTATGGAGAGTCCCTACAAGAATAGCTGACCAGAGGTGTGTGTGAGAAGAGTGTTAGTGTATTATATTATCAGTGTTTACACACATATTGATGTATGTGAATGTTTGATAGGTGAAAGCCGAGGAGGCCGCTGAGATGACCAGTGTTCACGCTCCTCCACCTCCTCCAGCTCAGCCGGCTCTGCCACACACACAACTCATGCTGGCAGGCAGTCAGCTCGCAGGGGTATGAGCTCACACACACACACACAGGGCTGCGTGATGAGACAAACATGTAGGCTAGTGAAGATTTTAAAAACAAACTATTTGACATTTTTGAGGGGAAACAAAACAGCACTAAGCAGAAATTAACATTTTATTTATTCATTTAGTTGAAGCTGCATTGTCTCGTTTTTATTTATCTCACTTGCCAAGTGGCCAATGGCCTAAATTAAAATGTAAAAAAAATTAATAAAATTGAAAAAATAAAAAAATAAATAAATCTCAGCACCACCCAGATTTTAAGTGCTTATTTTTAAAATTAAATATAATAAATTATACATTTAATGAGTTTAAAAAATGATCAGATTAATATGTTCTATCTTGATTGTGGCATTTTGACATTTCAGTTATATATTTTTATTATACAAATTACACGTTTTATACATGACTTTCTCTTTTTCTAGTCCAACATGCAGCCACAACTGTAAATAAACCATGTATACACTGTAAAAAATTTTTTTTTAAGTTTTTAAATCCAACATGATTGGAGTACATTTTATAAGAGAATACTATTTCAGTCTTTCTGCTTCAAACTGTTTAATTCAATGTGTTTCTTGACCATTCTTTGTGAAATTTACTAGCAATTTCTGAGTGAAAACACCGGCTTTGTGGCTCTTTAACTAAACCAGTAGTGCAAGTTTAGGGCAAAACAAAACCCTGAAATAAACTCATTTTTATTTGCTATATTATGTAATAATTAATCTCAGTGAAAACAAATATAGATATTATATTGATACAAACGCTGGCACATACCCAGCAACACCAAGGTCATGGGTTCGATTCCCAGGGAAAGCAAGAACTGATAAAAGTGAATGCAGTGTTAAATATATACCCATCTGCCAAATGCATAAATGTAAATAGATACATGGATCTCTCTCTTGCTCTCTTTCACTCTCTCTTTTGCTCTATGCTTGTATTAACTAAATGCAACTACATGTCTTTGTAACTTAACCGTGCTGTGGATGCCATCTTAGGCTCTGCTTGCTTAAGAGAGGGTGCTGCAGATGCTGCCTTTTCTGCTTGGTGATGCTGTTCTTTTCTCCACCTTTTCTCTTCACCCCTCGCTCCTATCCTTCCTGTCTTCAGCTGGCCGCTCTCCTCCCTGCGCAGCAGCAGCTGTTGTTGCAGCAGGCTCAAGCGCAGCTGTTAGCCGCAGCCGTGCAGCAGTCAAACGCTGCGCATGCCGCCCATGCAGCCGCGGCAGCCAATCAGCAGCAGCAGCAGCAGGCCAATCAGGCAGCAGCACAAGCCCAGTCTCAAGCCAAACCTGAACAAGCTCCGCCTCCACTTTTGTCACAGCCTATCCAGCTCACTGCCCAGGTACCGTCAGCGCTGCGGTTGTAGGTTTTCAGGAAAGCGCAGGCCAGATTTGCATTTTTCTTTATTTCAGTTACAAGAACATTCCCGGTTAAATAAACTTCTTCAGCAGCATCTGTGGCATGCGGCCAGTTATGAACAGAAAATAAGAAAATGCAGTTTACCTATTAGTTTGTAAATAATTAAGAAACATGTTTACATTGGAATTCTTGCAATACTGTATTTAAATATTTAATATATATATAAAGTAAATAAAACTATTTAAATTTGAAAAATCCTAATGCAAAAATACGTAAATTTTGTTATAGTTTTAATATTAAATTTGCATTTTATTTGAATGTATTTAATACCATTTAAGTATAATTTTGAATATTTTTTTTTTACTGAATTATATGTATAATCCTAATACAAAATAAGATAGTTTTAATATAATTAAATTATTATATTATGTTATGTTATATATATATATATATATATATATATATATATATATATATATATATTATGTTATATATAATCATAAGACAAAAATAAGATAATTTTAATATTCTTCTTTATAATTAAATTATTATACTGATATTTTATTTAAATGTATTTAATACAATTTAAATATAATTTTGAATGAATGTATTTAACTTTTTATAAATTTTTATTTAACTATGTATACAGTATATTCAGTTAAATGAACTTTTAATGCATTTATATTATGCAAATACAATTTGAATATATAGTCATATATAGTCAGTATTTAACAGAATGTGAAATGAGACTAGAGTTAAAATATTTTTACCAAAAAAAAAAAAATACAAATTAAGATTACCTGAACCAGTTGTTTCTGAAACTTGACTTGTAGAGTAACTTGATCTTTTCTCTTATTCCCCCTGTCTTTTGTTGCTCACATTTCTTTTTCATTCTCATAAGGCTTTCTGTCATTCTCTGCAGGACATTCAGCAGTTGCTGCAGTTACAGCAGCTGGTCCTGATGCCCGGTCATCATCTACAGTCTCCAGCTCAGTTCCTGCTTCCTCAAGCCCAGGCTCAGCAGGGTCAGCAAGGTGAGACGTGTCCTGTTCACACATTAGTTCATTATTTGCCTATGGGGTCTCTGTCACATCAGTAACATTTGTGTGCACTGATGTCTTTAGTGAGAAATTGTCTTTCATGCTCTTTCAGGTTTGCTTTCGACATCAAATTTGATTTCACTACCTCAGCAGAGCCCAGGGAGTCTCCTGACCTCCCCACCTAGACTGGGTCTTCAAGCACAGGTATGAAACCGAAACAGGTTCAAACTACATTGTTGTCAACCTCATTATTGCTTATTTAATTAGCAAGTGGTGTCCAGTTATCATCTCAGTAATAAATATGGTTATTTTTAGTTTTTTCAGTGTTAATGGCAGTTTTCAACAGTCCAATCAAATAACGTGTCAACAAGTAATAGAAGGTCAAGCACATTGCATTAGGGGATACAGTATGTGACGCAGTGTGCTCTGTAAAATTGTTGCATATCATGTATATGTTACTATTCTAAAGTTTGGAGTCAGTAAGTTTTTTATTAAAAGTATTGGTTTAAAGTTAAAAGTCTCTTATGCTTGCTAAGGCTGCATTTGTTTGATCAAAAATAAAGTAAAAACAGTCATATTATTACAATTTAAAATAACTGTTTTCTGTTTGAATATATTTTGAAATATAATTTATTCCTGTGATCAAATCTGAATTTTCTTCAGTGTCACATGATCCTTTAGAAATCATTCTAATTTGCTGATTTGCTGCTCATCAAACATTTCTTATATATATATATATATATATATATATATATATTAGTGTTGTCAAACGATTAATCGCGATTAACCTCATTCAAAATAAAAGTTTTTGTTTGCATAATATATGTGTATACTGTGTATATTATGTATATATAAATACAAACACATGCATGTATATATTTAAGAAAAATATGTTATGTTTATATATTAAATGTAAAATATAAGAATATAAATATTTAAATGTATATACATGTAAATATTTTCAAAATGCATACATGCATGTGTTTGTATTTAAATATACATAATAAATATACACAGTACACATACATATATTATGTAAAAAAAAACTTTTATTTTGGATGGGATTACTCGCGATTTATCGTTTGACAGCACTAATATATGTATATAATTACTGTCACTTTTGATTAATTGAATGCTTCCTTAATAAAACTACTAATTTAAAAAATTTTAAATCTCACTGACTCCAAACTTTTGGAACGTTAGTGTACATATCGCATACTTCTACAAGTTTGTAGTATGCTATAGTATGCCAGAGTCTAGATTTGTTCCTTTTCAGCTCTAAAAAGTTGGAAAAGATAGGGGTAGAAATCAGTATAATGTGAACCTTGAAGGGAATCTTTAGTAATATGTTTGAAATGGAAGCGCTGTCTGTCTTACACTACACCCGTGTTTGAGAAAGTAGTGTGTTTCCCCAATCTGTGCTGTAGCATCATCTTGACGACAGGCTGTGGTCATTGCAGAGGGAGAAGAGCATGGAGAGCGCTGTGAGCTCCGCCCCCTCCTCAGCCCCGCCCATGAGCTCCGTTCCCACGGTGACAGCTCACACCGAGGAGCCCAGTGATCTGGAGGAGCTCGAACAGTTCGCCAGAACCTTCAAACAGAGGAGAATTAAACTGGGCTTCACGCAGGTGTGTGTGTGTGATGATTTCTGATATTTTCTATCACGGTTCAAAAGATGGCCTTAAAAATCGAACTTTATATATAAACTTTCTTTCAAGACACTTTTTTAATATATTATAAACAATACTTATTTATCATATTTATTTATACGATAATTTATATAATCTTAATAAATCTTTCATTTTAATTGTTTTAATGCCATTTTAATAAAGCTTTAATGTATTTCAATTGTTAGTACTTTTTTTGTATTTTTATTGAAATAAAAAATAATTTATATATTTGAACTAATTTAATAAATATTTAATGCAAGTTTAATGCATTTGAATTTTTAATAAATATTTAGAATATAAAACTATCATTTTTTTGTTTTTTTATTAAAATAAACAATACTCATTTATCATAAATATAAGGATATGTATATAATTAGGAGAGGCATTTTTTTCATTAGCTTTTTAAAAATTATGTTTAATTACATATATATTTTTTTTATTAAATACCATTTTAATGCAAATTGAATTTTTTTATGCATTATTTTAATGCATTATTTAGGATCAGACTTTTATTGATTTTATTTTTTATTTTTTTAATTCACATGGGATACCGGCTGTACTGTTATTTTTAAGATCTAAACCCATAACGTAGATGCAAACAGCTGGCCCAATGAGAAATTTAGCTTTAATTATGCTATTCATTGACAATCAAACAAATGAGGAGTTGCTTTGTGAGAAAATAATACGGTTAGCATAGACATTTCTATCTGGATGAGATTAAAATAGGATTTGCTCTAGATTTTCTCAGAGGATATGTAATAAAAAAAACACATAAGTTGGTATCAAAATAACATATGTATGTGAAATGTAAACTGACCTGTCCTGTCCGCATAGGGATAAATTGTTAAAACAAGCGAATGGTAACTCTGCTCCATGTCTTCCTGCAGGGGGACGTGGGTATGGCCATGGGTAAACTCTACGGCAATGACTTCAGTCAGACCACCATCTCACGCTTCGAGGCTCTCAACCTCAGCTTCAAGAACATGTGCAAGCTCAAACCCTTGCTGGAGAAATGGCTGAGCGACGCAGGTGTGTGTTTCTGTCAGTTTTCTTTTGCTGTTTCACAATAGCGTTCCCTGTGATTCATGTTACAGTGTGTGTGTGTTTTTGTGTAACAGAAACCATGGCGATAGACAACATGCTGCCGAGCCCCAGTTCTTTGTCCTCACCTCTGCTGGGCTTCGAAGGCTTGCCTGGACGCCGCCGAAAGAAACGCACCAGCATCGAGACCAACGTCCGCATAGCCCTGGAGCGCAACTTCATCTCGGTTAGACACACACATCAACACATGTAGCAAGATTTTCATTTTCTTTCCACAGAAATTGTATTTCGTTCACATGACTTGGATCATTCTGTACAGCACACCTCAGCTTCAGAAATGACCTCTTTTTTGCTGTCTCATGATAAAAAATAATATATTGGTTTTTGAAAATGCTGATGCCTTTTTTTTTTTTTTTTCTTTTTTTTCTCTCCGGAGAATCAGAAGTCTGCTGCAAACTAATTTATTGCAACATACAGTATAAGAATTATTTCACCACGTTAAACCTTTATACATCTTGCATAATTGTAGAAGTATTACTCAACCATTTTTTACACATTAAATTATATGCATTTAACATATAATATCAATTTACTTAACTGTTCCAGAAGGCTCTCTTTGGAAAGTGAAGTGATTTGACAGTGGTTCCCAATTAAGGAAAAAGAACAGATAAAAAAAGAGCATAATATTATATTATAAATAAATTACAAAATAATTAAATGATATATAATATAGTAATAACGATGATAATGTTTATTATATCTTATTACAAACTGCTTGTAATGTTGTTCATTTTAAGGTCTATTTGCATAAAATAAAATAAAATAATAAAATATAATCCCAAAATATAGCAATACATCATATAAATTGATAAAATATAATTCCAGAATATAATAATGTAATATAATATGATAAGTTAATTTGGATAAAAATAAATTAATGCAAATAATAAAATAATTTTCCAAAGTATAATAATATATCATATGTGACCCTGGACCACAAAACCAGTCTTAAGTCGCTGGGGTATATTTGTAGCAACAGCCAAAAATACATTGTATGGGTCAAAATTATTGATTTTTCTTTTATGCCAAAAATCATTAGGATATTAAGTAAAGATCATGTTCCATGAAGATATTTTGTAAATTTCCTACCGTAAATATATCAAAACTTCATTTTTGATTAGTAATATGCATTGCTAAGAACTTCATTTGGACAACTTTAAAGGTGATTTTCTCAATATTTTGATTTTTTTGCACCCTCAATTCCAGATTTTCAAATAGCTGTATCTCGACCAAATATTGTCCGATCCTAACAAACCATACATCAATGGAAAGCTTATTTATTCAGCATTCAGATGATTCAATCTCAATTTCGAAAAATTGACCCTTATGACTGGTTTTGTGGTCCAGGGTCACATATTATAACAATTATGCATTTTATTGCAATGCTTGCAATGTTCATTCATTAGTTAAAATAAAATAAAATAAAATGTTCTTTGTTTGTAAGTTGATTTGGATTGACAGACAGACGGACAGACAAAAAACAAACAAACAACCAAATCAATCAGTCAGTCAATAAAATTGTGTATTGCTGTACACAGTGAGTGGAACACCAAGTAGCACTAAAGCCCCGTTCACACTAAGAACGATAACTATAAAGATAACGATATTAGCGTCCACACCAGCGAACGATATCGTCTGTTTGTTCTCAGCGCACGAGCTCCTTATAGCAGGATGGATTCTGATTGGATGTCAATGTTTGTATCATTCATCAGCTGGAAAAATCGTACTGAAAGTAATTCCAACGATATTGTTTCTCTGCCTTTATCGTTATAGCTGTGGTGTAGAATCTGTTATTTTTTAATATTGAGAACGATTTTTAGAACTATATCTTTATCGTTATCTTTATAGTTATCGTGCTTGGTGTGAACGTGGCTTAAGAGTTGGTGAATCTAAAAACCAAAAAGGAGACGAAACCCAGACTACACCCATTTCAAGATCATTTCAGTGTTTTACCACACAATACAGATTCATTAATCCCCAAGTTGTTTGGCTTCGCTTGTATCACAAAAGCACTGCTTCACAGTTCTTCTCTGGTAAGCACCACACCTGTTTTGGTAAGACTGATGTGTTTTTCCGTGGAAACCCATCTAAGATCAAGTCAAGGCAAACAGCCAATACACTTGAGGCACTGTTTCTTTCCGTTTCTGAGTAACTCTACTTGTAAGCATTATGGTCGGTTCCTAAACGTTCTTAACACTAGAATCGCCAGGGGTCGCTGCATACCTAAAACCGCCGGCAAATTTGGTCAGTTTCACCCATGCACCATATGGCTAAAGGACATATTATTTAATTGTATTATGCCACTGTCTTCACAAAGAAGTGTCTGGAGTCATGAAATGATTATGTCTAGTCAACTATATTTTTGTCCTGTTTTATGTTCAAGGCTTTTTTTATGCAGGCCACTGATCACTTTTCATAACGGTCAATATAAGCTAAACAAGCCTGCACTGACAGTGAGAATTAGAAGGAAGTAAATACATATTTGGGTGGTGTAATATTATACTACAATGTCATTAATATATTAAGATATGATAATATAATCATATTAGATAATATATTAACCTATGTTATTTAAATTACTAAAATAGCCAATAGACAATAATGATCAATAATAATTCACCACACTGCATGATGCAGTAACAAATACGAGCGCACAGCTTCACCTAATTACTTATTAATTTGTTTAGTTATATCATTTGTAATTTTAATAAGAGAAAAACAGCAACAAACTTCAGGTAATATATATAAAAAAATAGTTTTATTCATTTCATCATAGATCGGATTTTTTTTCTTCTTCAGGAAACGGGCAGACTAAATACTGTAGCATCACAGAAGCGAACAATAAATGATAGAAATGGCAAAACAAAAATTAAATAATTATTCCAAATTAGGCTAAAACATAAATGAAATCTTAATTGCTGTCAAATGCTGAGCTGACCCAGGATCCTTTACTTATCTCCCCACCATCAGACTCTCAGTCGCTCATGGTATTTAGTGCTTCTTATACTTCTTCAGCATCCATAAATCGCCTTCTTTTACTCATTTTGTCTTTATTTATGTGCTAATTCAGTGAGTGAAAGGCGTTGCCTAGCAATGTACAATGTTAAAACATAAGCGGCAAGAAAATGACAGCGCGAAAATAAAAGCATTATATTGTGGGTAAATTGAGCCGCTTATAGGTATAAATGCCCCGTTTTTTGATCTGGTTTTATCTAAACAATTTTTAACAACAGGGGATTGTAAATCACACAATTTTAGTAAAAAGTCAATGGGCCTCATTCCAGAAACATTCGTAAATATAGGAGTAAATTCTGAATAATTTGCACGTAAAACGGACCTTCCCGAAAACTCTCCTCTGGATTCACAAATGCTATGTAAACATCAGATTTGATAGTTAAACGTGTATGTTAATGAATTCCAATCATTCATAAATAGGGCACTCGTGCAGGCTCATTCACAATTAGCATAATCCCTGCCTATGAATTACAGCTGCGCAAATTACGTGTCCAGGAACACAGTGGAATATTCTGGTCTACTTTCTCAGGTTTGGCTCCAGTATATTGCATAAATGCTAAAAAGACTAATAGGCCATATGCCTAACAATAAATATTCAATAACGTGTGTCCACCAAAGCGTTTTTAGTCAGCTGAACAATGTCAGGCGCTCTTCTTAAAACAGCCAGCTGGTGGCGCTTGAGAATGCTTTGGTGGCACAGCGTTTTTCCAACTGTCGATTTGGTTGCTATGAAGTGGAATATCCACGGCAGTAACGTATTACTAGTATCTCATTTTGAAGAATATTACTGAATATAAAAATGCAGTAACCAGCAATATTAACTTCTCTATTGTTGTTCAGTTGTTGTACAAGTAGGATGATTGATTGTAGATATTTGTCTCACCCCTCCTCCATTGATTGGACGGCTGGGTAAAAGTGACAGTGACAAGCGCTGCGTTTTACCCAAAGCTAAACAGTTATCAACTCTCAGCTACAAAAAAAGAAGAAAAAAAACAGAGAAAATGACCTTGTAAAATATTAAGATGGCAGTGCATCAAAATTCAGTGTCATCAGTTTGCCAAAAAGAACACCGAACGTTTTACGCACCATTTACACGTGGTAGGGAGCAGGCGTACATTTCTTTCGTACCAACTAACATTTTGAAAATACGAACACTTTCATGAATCCGAAAATTTACGTCAGAACAGCTTTACGAACGATTTACACAAATTCGTTTTGCTCGTGTTTCATGAATGAGGCCCAATGACTGAGAGACTTGAATGTTTCATAGAAAATCTGTTATGTACCTTTGAAAAACAGCCACTGGTAAAATTTACCCCGTGGTGGTTCTAGTGTTAAGGGTTCAACAAATCTGTATTTACGTACATTTTTTAGTACCAGTTGCTCAACTGCTTCTTTGATTTATGTCATGCATTTAGCATTTCATGCATCAACATGAAATAGTTTCGGGCTGAAACCTGGTCTTGGTCCAAGTGTTTTTTGTCATATGTCATGTACTCATGCGCCTCGTCTCACCCCCAGAACCAGAAGCCTACCTCTGAAGAAATCCTGCTGATGGCCGAGCAGCTCAACATGGAGAAAGAGGTCATCCGAGTCTGGTTCTGCAACCGGCGGCAGAAAGAGAAGCGTATAAACCCCAACAGCGCCACCCCTCCTCTGCCCAGTCAGCCTCCGGCACTGACGCACAAACCTCCCTGCTACAGCCCGCACATGGTACACTCACTCATGGCTTTAGCCACTGATCTGGCCCAAAGCCGTTTCTGCGGATGGCTGTGTTCAAATGTTGTTTGCATGGTGAGAATGGGCGCAAAATGCCGTACCGAGGAGACATGTCTGGTCATGACGTGTTTGAATAATGTTCCACCAGAAAATGAGAAGGGGACCTTTGGAAGTAAAGGAAAATATTAAAGACCATCATGAGGAGAAATATGTTTGTTAATTAGAGTCTTATTCCTTTTTCCTGTAGATGTCCAGTCAGGGACTGGCTCAGGCCGCTACCAGTCTCAGCACAACAGGTAAGAAGAGCAGTTCCAATGAATAATGTACACTACAAATTTGTGGTTAGAAGCGCAGACACTGAATCCTTCCTCTTGAATCTAGCCGTCAGTCCCACACCTTCTGTGGCCTGCCCTCTCAACCCCAGTGGACATGCAGCAATGAGCTCCGCCCCTTCCTCCGTGACTCCGCCTCCTCTCAGCACAGTCAGCCCCACTCCGCCCAGTCTCAGCAGCCCTGGCCTGAACACAGGGTGAGAAGCTGCTTCATCTGTTTAGGGCAGGGAAATGCTCTTTTGATGCTGTATTTATAGTAATGATGAAAAACTTTTTAAAATTGAAACAATAATAATAATCATTAGTAATAGTAAATAATACATTATTATAAATTATTCTAAGTGTGTTATTATGATAATATTAATAATGAAGATGATTATTATTATTTAATAAATTATTTTTTTTGGTTGTTTTAGTCAACTAAGAAAGTAATATATTTACATTTATATGTGTGTGTGTGTGTGTGTTAGTTTATTCATATTTGTTATACTTTGACGTTTGAAAAAAATATTTGCAAATTTGAATAAATTCAGAATTCAATGTTATACATAATGTAAATGATTTTAGACCAAGACGGTTAAATAAATACATAAATACATAATCATTTTATCAATTAATTGTTTAGGTTGTTTTAATCAGCTAAGAAAGTAATATATACTGAGTCATGTATAATGAATATTAATATATTCTTGTTTATTATATTTTGACATTTGAAAAAATATTTGTACAAATTCTGTGATTTTGTGATTGATTTTAGACCAGGACTGCTCCAAATGTAATTGATAATAAAAGTAATAAAGACTATTATTATTAATAAACAATCAATTAGCCCAAGCAATATTTGTTTACATCTAACATATTGAGCGATACAATATTATGAATGTTAATTTTTCTTGTTTATTATACTTTAACGTTTGAAACCACATTTGGAAATTTGCACAAATGTACAAAATCTAGTGTTACGTAATGTAAATAATCTTAGAACAGAATTGTTACAAATATGTTTAATAATAATATACAGTACCAAAAAATCTTTCTTTAGGTTGTTTCAATCAATTAACTATATCTGAATCATAAAATATTGTGAATGTTCATTTATTATTATCTGATGTGCAAGAATATTTGCATAAATCCGGCATCCCGTGTTCTGCATTTTGCAAAATGTTGTGATCATAACAGAGTGTATTTCTGTCAGCAGCTTTCATTATGACTAAGCATTCTGAACTGAAATAATTACAGCTTTGCTGTAGCCTTATCATACCTGTTTTCGCAATGCTATCTCTATTCTCAGTTGTGTTCCAAACCTGTCAATTTTAACCTAAACCGCATGCCGAATTTCTTGTTCTTGAATTTTCTTTCTTGGTCTGGTCTGGCTTTCCAGCATGTGAAATGAACACAAACTCCACGATGAACACGGCTGCTCTTGAAATGTCACTAAAAATGCTTGCTTCTCTCTGCATGTGTGAATGGCGTGTGTTTGTGGGCACGTGTAAATGACACCACACACGTTACAGGAACACAATGATGGGTGTAAGCACAGGGATGAACCAGGCCCTCATCAGCAGCAACCCTCTGGCCACAATGCAAGGTTTGTCATAGTGAAGAGGACGAGATAAAAAAGGCTTGGAGAAAAAGATGGTTGCATGAAAGTGTTTTGATAGAAATATATGGAGCAGGAGAAGATATTTAGAGATCAGTTAGAATAACATGAGGGAAACCTTCACATCGTTCATCATCAAAGAGCCTTCCGCTGTACTCCCACCGCATATTCATCACATCTTCATCCTCACTACCGATGTGTGTGTGTGTGTCTGCGTGCGTGTGTGTGTGTGTGTGTGAAGAACTGTGTTTGTGTACCTTGTCTGTCTTTTTCAAAAGCACCTGCCATTTCTAGGCCCTTGTTATTGAACTTTCATCCTAACCACTTAAAACCCTTTGTCACCAACACAGTGCTTTTTTAATTTGCATTTTATTTATAGTTATAATAAATATTAGTACATAATTAAATTTCATTCATAAAAATCTTAACTGAAATCTACGAATACAGTTTTTTATATATATATATATATATATATATATATATATATATATATATATATATATTTGCAAAATGGTATACCAAGTTTGAAAAATGTTAAATATTAGTAAAATTGTTATATTTCTTTTAAAAATCATTTGTGAATTGAAAGCTGTGAATAATATTATTGAATACTATTAAGTAATATTAACTTCTTTTTTTTTTTGCAAAAACAATATAACAAAACAATACTTCAGCAAGGATGCATTAAATGGATTAAAAATGACAGTAAAGACATTTATAATGTTACAAAAGACTTATTTTGAATTTATAATTATCAAATAATGCTGATCAAAAGTTTTTTCTCAAAAATATTAAGCAACAGTTGATAATAACAAGAAATGATTCTTGAGCAGCAAATCAGGATATTGGAATGATTTCTGAAGGATCATGTGACACTGAAGACTGGAGTAATGATACTGAAAATTCAGCTTTGCATCACAGGAATAAATTACATTTTAAAATATATTCAAATAGAAAACAGCTATTTGAAATTGTAATAATATTTAACAATATTACTGTTTTTACCGTATTTTGATCAAATAAATGCAGGCTTGGTGAGCAGAAGAAACTTCTTTTGAATTTTTTTTTTTTTTTTTTTTTTTTTTTTTAAATCTTTTAAATTGTTATGCATATATTTTTAGAATTTAATTACACGAAAGCTGGCATGATGGCATAAAGGTACTTAATGTACTTACTTTAAATGTTAAAATACATTCTAAAAACTAATAAGACTCTTCAATTAGTCTTTTTTCTCTCAAATAGTAGAAAAAAAACAGCTGTTTCCAAGCACCAGCACCCTTCTGTTGGCCATCAAACAGCCATTGTAAGATTTTGGTGAGAGTGTTTATGTTTTATATGCCCTAAATTTAAAAATCTCTTTCTTTCCCTCTATTCTCTCATCTGTTTCACAGCCCTGGCTGCCAGTGGTGGCCAGATGCCCATTTCCGCTCTTGAGGGCAGCGGTCAAATATTCCTGGGTGGAGCTGGAGGTCCAGGAGCTGGACTTCGTCAGTCCCTCTTCCTAAACCGCCCCACTTTACTGCCCCTGGCGAGGAGCGCAGGCATGGGTCTGGTCGGCGCCCCCAGGGCTTCTCCGCCTCCTGGCGCCAGCGGCACAAGCCCAGACTCCTGCTCCGTCTCTCCCTGCTCAAGCCCCGCCTCCTTCTGCTCTTTAGGCGACGCCTCACCGCCCCCTCTGGGCGGAGCCATGGCTGAGTGACGCCCACACCAACCTGCTGCACTTGAGGGGAGTCAGAGGGGCGGAAGAAAGAAGACCGACAAGACTCGCCTTTTCAACCAAAGCCATCTCTCACTCCCTCCATTTCTCTCTTGTGCTCTCTCTCTCTCTCTCATTACGTCTTTTAATGCCAAAAATACAGAGAAATGAGCAGAAGAGAACAGGGATAAGGAGAGAACAGGATAACGGGGGACTGTTTAAACCAAAAAATTGACCTACACCGCGTGGAGAGGTGGCTTCGACAGAGCTACTTTGAGAATGTACATTTATTCCTTTCCAAATGGAAAAAGACAAACCCACACGAACAGATGAATTTGAGGGCAGGGTCGAGAGCCAAAAAACTTTGCGAAGAAACAACGAGGAGAAAGGAAAACGGGTGGCAACGAATGGAACAAAGGAAGGACATTTGACAAGTGTCACTGGATGGTAGAGAAGAGAAACCAAAAAATAAACACATGGAGGAAGAACGGAAAGACTCACAAAGACAAAAAATGCCAAAACCAAAATACCAAAAACCAAAACCAAAAATCGGAGAGAAAAGCTTTACCTAAGACTTTGAAACCTGACTTGTCCAGGATCAGATTAACTCTACACAACACCAAATACCATCTTTCCATGCACCCCTTATAATTTCAACTTTTTGTAAATGTATTTCTCAATCTACCTCTGCTACCAAGTATTTAGATTTCCATTTTCATTTTTGATCCATGACATTTTCAGCATTTTTTCCTGTCAAACTTTTTAGATTTAGGTTTAGTTTACAATTTAGAGGGATTTTTCTCTACTTTCAACAGTATTACACACACACAGACGTTTACTGTGACACATCCCCGATTCCCTTTCCATCACTGATCATCCGCTGGAAGCGCATCCATGCCTCAATCCTCAACTCACTTTTCTTGGATACCAAAGCGTTTGTCTGGCCTTTTGCGTCAGCTGAAAGACCTCAGACCTCAGACATGTCAAAAAAAAAAAAAACCCAACATATACACAAGGAGAAATTTAAAAACGAATCCCCCCAAACCCCTGCCCTCCATCCTCTCTAGACCCCTCTCCTGTGCCTCGGACAAAAAAACGCGGGCCAAACGAAGAAAAGCAAGAGGAGCAGCGACTGAAGAGGATCCGAGGAAACTCGCAGGGGGAAATCCAGCAACCGAGATGCTGAGGGGAGACATGTGATGTTGCCGCTTTTTTATTTTTATTTTTTCCAACTCATGGATTAAACCAAAAATGAAACCAAACCAAAACCAATGGACTAAAACTGAACTTTACTCAATGGAATGAAACCAAATACTAGGAGTGGACCACAGGAGGTGCACGAGGAGGAGGTTTTTAGAGTAGCAAGACTCGACGTGGCTTCGACCAGAAGATCATTCCTTCACCTCCTCCCTCCCTCCTTTCCGTTTAGTCGATGCTTTCACTCTCCTTCCTGGACAGGAGAATATTTATTAACCTCATCGAACTGAACTTCAGAATATATATATATACATATATATTTTGTTTTATTGCTTTTTCCTCTTGGTCTGTCTGTTTATGCTGTATGACTCGTCTCATTGCTTTATATTTTTGGGATAATGGGGTGACGTATTGCCTATTTTCATATTTCGTGTGTTTCGTCATTTCGAATTGATCGTGCCGGGGAGGGGTGGTTCCCTCATCAGGCGGTTTGAAACAATACTGTGAACATGTAGCTTCCAAGTTTTGCTTCGATTGCGAATGTTGTGAAACGATAAGCCAAAACTGAAGACATACCAAAAGCGAAAACATTTCTTTTTTGACACCAAATAGCAACCTAACCAATGCACAACGCGTGGAGAAAGACCGTATTGGTGCTAGGTCTCTTCGAGGAGAGATAGGGAGACTTGTGTGAGACGTGTGTGAATGTGGAAGCTCATCTCCAGCATGGAAACCAAACCGAACGACGACCGATAGGCCAACGTAACATTCGCCCAGCGTGTCGGTGAAACTGTTTTTGGCTATGTGATCTACAAAAACGCAGACAAACGAGAAATGTAGAGGTGGGTGGGACGGGGTGGGATGGGGGTTTCAAAGAAACTGGAAACCCAGTTGACGTTACACTTCTAGAGGGAATGTACCTGTTAGTGCTTTGATAGATTTTGTAGGAAAAAAAAAATCTATGTTCAACTGCTTACTATTGCTAATGTAAAAAAAAGAAAAAGAAAAAAAAAGGCTGTGATAAAAATAGTCCTTATGAAATGTTGATGATGATGATGATGACTTGATTTTAGACCAAAAGCTTTAAACTGTCTCTCTTTGATTTTTTTTTCCCTCAAAAATTTGTATTTATTGTGTGAGGGGAGGGTGTATCAATGATTTCTATGTTTCCAACTCTTCATCTTATTTATTGGCTTATTTATGTATATTTATAGCATTTTAATTTATCGATTCGGTCTTTTTTTAATCTTCGTAAAACCAAACTGGGGAAAATGTGGGGTAGCTTCAGGAAAAAAGCGAGTGTCAATGTTTAACTGATGACAAACTTCAGTTTTTGAAACCAAAACTAGCTACTAAAATTGACTGATGTTTTTGTGGGCAAAAATTTGTCCACCGCTTTCGAGAGATGACAAGTTTCCAAACTATATCTCGCACACTTAGTTGATGTAATGTATAACTCTCGTTCCAACTGTTTCTTTTTATTTCGATTTTGCTTCGTTTTTTTTTAGATGCGTTGGATGAGGGAAAAAGAGTGAGAGAGATACGCTTCTGCATATACCTCATGTTTGATTAGAAATGCCAAATAGATGGGAAAAAAGCTTTACGAATTTGACAAAGGGGAGCAGAGGAGATGTTGCTCAGGAGAGGGTCTTTTAGCGTGAGTATAAGGGTTCACAGATTTCCCCAGATTATCTATCCTACATCCGCTTCAAATATCCGGCCCACGATCGGTTTTGAAGGACAGTTGATGGCAGATTTTGTTTTCACATCGGTTTATCTATGTGTATGTTGCTCACGTGATTATTGGTTTTTGTATATATCTCTGTGTGTCAGTGTGTGGACGGCTCTGTCGTAGAGGGCCCTGAATGATACCAAAGTTAAACCTCTACCGCGGGACCTCTCACGTGCTAGACGCGCTCAAATGCATGGACGTTCTTGTAGACATGCACACGAAAAACTGTTCTTCAACCATTTACAGCAGGAATGTCCATCGTTGTCATTGTGCGCAGTATGTTCTGTTGTTTTGCTTTGCCAAATAGAGGTAAATCTCACATTTAAATGGAATTAGCTACGTTCAAATAGAACTTAGAACAGTTTGTTCAGTTATTTTAAATTAATATCCAATGCAACGTCATTGCTTTTCCTGTTTGTTTCCCTTCGGCTTCTACAGCTTCAATCCAAAGGTAACTGATTAGGTCAACAAAGGAAGATTTTGATGCTAAAACCTCAAGAGTTGAAACCAAAGAGTTCTGCCGTAACATTTTGTCAGGAAACATGCGGATGCTTTTCCTTTTGTTCTCGGAACACGTACCCGCTTCTCTTTTTGACATTTGGTGTTAGCTCCATGACGATGGTCACTTTCGACTCTGTATCTGCGTTTTTGCAAAGATCCTTTTTCCTCTGTCGGTGTGTGTCTCGCTCTTACCTCAGAAGCTCTTCATGGAATTTGTAATCCGCTCTGGATTTGAATCCGGATTTTGTTTCAGAACTGTTGAACTGTCTGTTACTCATCGCTCTCTGTGTGCCTGTTGTATGGGGAGGGAACGGGGTGGGCAAAGAAGGGAGGGGGCCAAACAGCCAATAAGTGTTAGGATTAAAGTGCAACTTTAGACCAAAAACGTCTCCATGTCTGGTTCTGTCTTCTCCTTTGCCTTTTAAAAATGCTTGTGTGTGTATGTGAAAATAAGGATTTTAATTATACACTTAACTCTGGATTAATTTCTTTTTAACCCTGGGTTAAGTAGCCTAACATTAGCCTCTGCTGTTAAACTCTGGGTTATGAAGCAGGCCAAATGCATGCATTGTCAAAAAACGTGTTGCTAGAACATCACAAGTTGTTTACCATCCAATCATAAGGTAAACGATGCCTTCCTTTTAAATATGCATGCACTTTCATGAATGCAGTCACAGAAACTCACGCACTAGGTTTAGTTTCAACATCTGAGGGAAATATGTAAAGTGCAGCAATGGAAGAGTTTAGTCAAATTAATCACTTTAAGTGACAGCTTCCTTACTAAATCAAGTTGCATGCTGGTTGTCTTGCAATTGTCCAATTAATGATTTCAGTTTTGCAAATATGTAAATAAGATGCAGATTTTGCAAAACCCTGACTAGTTGGATTTTATTATTATCCGAGGGTGAAGTATGAACCGAGTGCAACTTGGAACAAGATCATTTATGTTGACCCATAGTTAAAATGAGTTTAGTTTCAAGTGTGAAAAGCTCAATTCAAAAACAATATTTAATAGTTCAATCAAAAGCATTAGTGGCATAATGTTAGTTACCACAAAAATAATTTCAATTTGTCCCTCCTTTTGACTAAAAATGAAAAAAAAAAAAAAATAAATAAATAATAGAGAGGCTGCAGTGAGGCATTGACAAAGGACTGATTTTTGGAAGCTTTAAACAGAAATGTAAAGTTTAAATGTCTATAAAAGCACTTGCTACACATTTCACAATTCTTTTAAAACTCAACAGTTAAAATGCATTACTTGAGCTTTAAAGCTGTTTAAATCAGTTTACAGTCATTTTGTGGTTCTAGGGTTTATAGTGTTAATTGCTGCAAAAAGTACTAAATTTTTTTATAAGTTTACACAAAAGAAGGTATGATTTTATCACACTAAAATCATGTCGATTTGCATATTAAGTCTTTTGGCCATATACTGAGTATTTTAACATTTACGGATTGGCCTCATTCACTTCCATTGTAAGCGCTTCACTGTAACCCAGATTTTTTGTGATATTCAAGCATGCCACAAATGCTGCTGAATTAGTTTATCTTATTACCTGTAATATTCCTGGTGTAAGTAGCCTATTAGAATGTGGTGGGAGAGGCTTTAATATTTGTATTTAATTAATTTGCAAAATTGATGTTGCTCACTTCTGGCAAACTTTCAGTTTCCTTATATATCTGATCTGACACAGTTTTATATATCTTCCTTTTTATACACTGATTATTTTTGGAAACCTATCCGAGCTGCTTTTTGCAAACTAAGTGTTTGGAAAAACTGTTTTATTTTAAATTAAATTTAAACTCTGGAAGTAGAGTGAAGGCCTGGAAGGCTAACACTATAGTTGCACTGTAGATGTTGTGAAGAAACCATCTAATCATTATTCCACAGAGCAACCTCACATTACTCCAGAAGGACGTATACATCAGTAACTGTGTCTTCTAAATGACACTTAACTGACAAAAGTTAATTTTATGTCAGCTAAGGAATGGTTAGTTCTAAAAAGAAAACTCATATCACACCTGCCAACTGTCATGCAATGGAAATCCAGGTCCTCAGGAAAAACACATTAAGCATGGGAATGCAAAGCATTCCCAAACACGTTCAAGTTTTAACACTAACAAGCTGATGATTTCTCAGACTGGAGTCTCTAAGAGCCACTCTTTTAAAACCTGGTTATGAGGTGTTTTGAGAAGTCAGTCAAGCACCACTTTTTAACATCTACAGCAGTTCTTGACCTCTTTTGCTGTGTGACGTCATTGTGCTGTCACTTCTAAAACTCATGACACAAATATTTGGACGTTTTAAAATCTCTATAACGGTCTATTTAACTTCTATCCATCTACCTTTAATGAAGCACAACATAGCTAGTCTCAAATGGGTAGCCTATGGCCCACTGTGGCAGCACCATGGTACAGTAATGGTATGTCCATTTGGTACTAAATAAGTACAGTATTCATGTAGGCCTAACAATATATGTACATTTTTAAAGGTTCATTAAAAAGGTAGTAGCCTACCTCCACATTTCATAAAAAATGAGAGTTTTAAACAAATAATTAGAAACTACGCTGCTGAAAAAAACAATAAAAGCCATCACAGAAATTCTAATAGGCCTACCATTATCAACTTTTAACCATTAAATCCATTAAAAATGGTTTTCTGTAGTGTGACATATTCCATTAGGTTTTAACAAGCCACCAATAGAACCAATTACCAGTAGAACCCACAGGGTACAGTTTCCATTAAAACTAATACAAGTCCCATTATAACTAGTAAAAGCATTAAAATCTGTGATGGTTTCTATTTTTTTTTTTTTTTTTTTTTCAGCAAGGTACCTACAAAATAATTTGTTTATAGATCCACTGTTTTGGAACATATGCCCCCGGTTTCACAGACAAGGCTTAAAACTAGTCCCAGACTAAAATGTAATTCTGAGCTGTTTCAACTGAAATAAACTTGCACTGACTGATCTTAACATATCAGTGATGTTTTTTCTAAGGCATGTTAATAAAAATTGCTTAAACGTCCTAACTGAACTATGGCCTAATCCTGGTTTAGTCTAAACCCTGTCTATGAACCCGGGCTATAACTGGTTCAAGTGGGTTGAGAACAGCCAACAACACCATTTGTTCGTGGTTTACTATCTTGAACCAGCTAATGACCTGGTAGAAAACAGCGGGATACAAACAGCACAGAGCAAACAATTTAAACTAGACTGTTCTGTTGTTCAGAACGTGAGGAAATCGGCACGATTCGCATTACGCTTTTTCCCGCCTTTTTTCATTCTGACTGGATTAACTTTAATTTTTGCAGATATGTGAAATACCAATTTTAACCACTAGATGGACATCAAACTCTATCTGATTTCACACGGCGACTTTCATCATCAAACCAAGCAGATTTTAATAGATTACGGAAAGATTTCCACCTGCAAACCCGACTAAGTGTCTGCGGTGAGAATTCATGTAAATAACCTCTTGACTGTTAACTTCCCATTTCGTGACAGAACCCGGTGTGATGGGTGAGTTATTTTGAATACATATTTGAATGTCAGCTAAGAGTCTGAATAGTGGTTTGAAGCTGTGGACCTACTACAAACATGTTCTCACGACAGACAAACTTATTTTTGGCATATTTAGTTACACTTAAATTACAGAATTTATTATATTTTACTTTTATAGCCTACCAAAGTATTTACATACATGAAGACAAACATGCCTTGTGATGTAATTAAATACGAATTGTCTAAGTTAGTGAATTTACAAAGAAAGAAAAATCTCTAAATGGTCGATTTTGTTACAAGTACACTTTAACTATTTAGCATTTTGTCATAGAACACCTTCATTACTCAGATTTTAACATGGGTCTGAGGGTTTAGCCTAACTAGTGGTCTCAAAGGTTGTCCAACTAGTCGATTATTGAAGCAGACTAGATAAAGGCTCCTATAAAGTGAACCTAAAACCAACCAGGTTTCTGTAAAACTGATTAGTTGATTTGTTATGCAAGCAACCCACCAACTAGTTGTTGTTGTTGTTTTCACATCCCTACTAAACTGTTGACAATGTATGTATACTTGATTAATGTAATGAACTTTAATTTTTATTGTTGAGCTGTTGTCACTGATGAAACCTTTTATATCAATGATGAAAATTCATATCGTAGTATTGACGTGTACAATGGCAGGCATTCAGAATCCCTCAATGAGCGTATAATGTTGAACAAGCTGATTCGTATAAAACCACACAAAGGCAAAACATGAGAAGATATCTCACTCTCGCTAATTTACTCATCCATGTCCTCCGCATTTAAACACAAAACCAACAGTTCCAGCAAACAAGGTCGTTCACATTCAAGGCCTTGTGTTATACATCATCCGGCCAAACATGTAGGCTGGAGTACTTGCAGAGGCAAGAAAACAAGATGCGGAAGACATCGACACAATGCATGTCAGCTTACAGTTTAAATGTACAGTCTCGCAAGCAGTTGGCAGAATCCAAGGCTACATCCACAATGCACATAGTATCCTTCCACAAGAATATCTGAGGAAATACTCATTCCAAACATGGATGACTTTATTTCTCCTGCAGAACAAACAAGAAGATATAGAATTCGACTTTCTTTGTCCATATAATAAAGGTCAGTGGGGTCCAAAACAGTATTGGATACCATAGACTTTCATAGTAAAAATGAGGGTGAGTAAATGATGACGGATTTTCTATCTTAGTCCACCCAAAAATTTAAATTTGCTGAAAATGTGCTCACCCTCAGGCCATTCAGGATGTTGATGAGTTTGTTTCTTCATCCTCTGCAGTGAATGGGTGCCGTCAGAATGAGAGTCTGAATAGCTGATAAAAACATCACAATAATCCACATGTAATCCACACCACTCCAGTCCATCAGTTAACTTATTGTGAAGTGAAAAGCTGCATGTTTGTAAGAAACAAATCCATCAAGACGTTTTAAATTTATACTGTTGCTTCTGGCCAAAATACGAGTCCATAATAACGTTTCCTCCAGTGAAAATGTCCCCTGTAGTCCTCTCACATCAAGATCCACCAATATGTTTGTTTAGAACCATTTTGGACTATTTTTGCTTGTAAATGGTGCTAGATCTGTTCATATTTTTCTTCTGATTTAGATGACTTTTTCACTGGAGAAAGCAATCTTATGGATGGAGGACTCATATTTTAGTTGGAAGCAACGGTTTGAAATTAAGAATGTCTTAATGATGGATTTGTTTATTACAAACACCCAATACATTAATTGTTGGACTGGATTGGTATGGATTACTTGTGGATTATTGTGATGTTTTTGTCAGCTGTTTGGCTCTCATGCCGACGGCACCCATTCACTGCAGAGGATCCATTGCTGAGCAAGTGATGCTAAATTTCTCCAAATCTGTTCTGATGGAGAAACAAACTCATCTAAATCTTGGACAGCAAATTTTCAGCAAAGTTTCTTTTTCAGCGCTAGTCCTTTAAGTGGTAGATGCGTTTGACTAAATTTCACAGCCTTCGAAAGGTCACACTGCAATTATATAGCGCTCAAACAAAAAAAAGGCCTAAGTTTAAAAGTGTTAAATATAGTTACTCGAATCCTTTGTTCAGTATGCCAAACTGCGACGTAGGCATCACAGTGGCTTGTCATTATAACGGAGTTTAATGATTATGTATTATTATCTTGGCGTATATCTACGTGCGGTTGGAGACTAATGGCCATAGCAACAGACGCCGCGAGGTGTTTCTCGACACCCGACGAACGTGATTGAGGTTGGAGCGTTGGCAAGCTGTCGGCACACCACAGTCATCCTGGCACTGGGTACGCAAACACATATTCTCACCCTCTTTCTTTATTTCTCTCCCCCTCACAAACCAACACTGTGTTCCTCTCACTGCAACACACACACACACACACACACACACACACACATTTCCTCTGTGTTAAAAGGCAGGGCCGAGACTTCATTGCCAGTGAGGTAATGAGGCCGCAGTTGCCACACAGTCTGCAGTGTTCAACAGACTCTCCCCGGGCAGCGTTTCACTCTTTCCGAACCCTGCGCTCCGTCTCACGTTTACTTTATACCCCGTATATCCCAATGTTACCCCATCATTTCTATCCCCTCTCCATTTTTTCCTCATCCCACTGTCCTTTTTTCTTAAATATAACTTTGAGCTTTGTTGCTTTAATATGAAACAAATTATCGGGAGACTTTGAGGACGTCTCCAACCAAAACAAAGTGTCGATGTCGGTTTGAAATTTTTCACTCTGACTATTTTGGGCCGAAAGAAAGATGGAAAGAGTCCGCGTTTGTGCACGGGAGGGAGGTAAAAGACGAGTAGGAAGTCGCGAATAGTGTGAATAGGAGTAGGAAGAGAGAGTTCCTAGCTGAGATACAGGAGATGCTGTCAACACACACATGCCGGGCCCGATATAGACCGACACCATACCAGCGGCCCTCGCAGGCGCTTATAAACACGTGTACGCTCTCGTAGCCGTTCGGTGTCCTCTAACACTTAACCTCGCTCATGTTTCTTGCGGCTGGTGCCCTGTGTCTCTGTTCCACAATTTACTTCTGTTCTCACTTTTAATTCCTCACCCTCATTCCATCGCTCTCTCTCTCTCTCTCACTTGCGCTCTCATAGGCTTGGCACAGCGCTTGGCAAAGTGCCTGAAATGGGTCAAATATAACTCCTGCATTCCTCTCCTTCAGTCTCTTTTCCTCGCTGGCTTATGAGGCCTCACACACACACACACACACATACAAACAGTCTCGCTCTCTCAGGGATTACAGTCGACTTTATTTACACCTAATCAAGTGGTCGCGGGGCACCTGGTTTTACCGCTTTTGAAATATTTACTTTAAATAGCTGGAGGGTGCCCATGTACGCACTGCCTGACGTGTGTATGTGTGTGTGTGATGAATTACTGCTGCATTCTCATTGCATTTGCTTATAGGAAGGAGCTAGTCAGCGTCACAAGCCCCACATGAGTACAGTATCCACCTGTTTTTTGAGACAAATTGATCTGTATTTCATTTTTCATCACTTTTTCAGTCTATTTCATTAATATTGCTCATACTTGGTGGTAACCCTGAGTATTAAATGTCAGCGAGCGCCCACAGCACAGGTTTCCATTGAAGGAGGGATGTGAGCCATATCTAGGGACTAGGATATCATTAGCTTTTTCATTTTTCCATGCACGTTATAAATGTCATTTGTGTGGAAAAATGGGAATATTTGCAAAAACAATTGGCAAATAAGGCAGTGCTTCTGTCTCATGTGTTAGTGGATGATTTTGTTTGATTTTGGGGCAATAAATGCAAATTGAATAAAATTAGAAAAAAATTAGCATAATAAAAATAGAAGTTTATAGAAGTAGCCATTGCAGATCCCATGTAGCTAAATTTGAAATAATTTTAAATATATATTTATTAATTATTCAGTCATATACATTTTTGATGCATAGAATTTATTAGCTTAAAAATGTTTAGATGAATTATGAAGTCAAATTTTGCAAACAGCTGGCAACCAGAACAACCAGAACACCCTAACTCTGACAAACACTGGGAACACATTAGCAACCACCTTCAGAGCCAGCAATGTCCTAGAAACCAAAAACACCATAGTAACTGCATAGCAACCCCCTGGCAACCACCCAGAATAGCCTAGAAACAGCCTAGCAACCACCTTCAGGGCCAGCAATGTTCTAGAAATAGTAACTGCATAGCAACACCCTGGCAACCACCCAGAATAGCCTAGAAACAGCTTAGCAACCACCCTCAGGGCCAGTAATGTCCTGGAAACTAAAAACACCATACTAACTGCATAGCAACACCCTAGCAACCACCCAGAATAGACTACAAACAGCCTAGCTACCAACTACCTTTAGAGCCAGCAATGTCTCATGCCACCTCACTTATGTTTCAGCAGTATCCTAGAAACCAAAAACACCAGAGTAATTACATAGCAACACCCTGGCAACCACCTAGAAACACCCTAGCAGCCACCTTCAGAGCCAGCAATCTCCTAGAAACCAAAAACACCATAGTAATTGCATAGCAACACCCTAGCAACCACCCAGAATAGCCTAGAAACATCCTAGCAACCACTTTTAGGGACTAGCAATGCTCTAGAAACCAAAAACACCATAGTAACCACATAGCAACACTCTAGCAACACCTTATCAAAATGTAGTTTTGCATATGCAAGCACCACTCCAGTTCTCTCTCTTCCACATTTAACCCCATAAACTGCTTTCCCTACCTCATATCTTCCACCCCTTCATCCCTTGTGTACATCTATCTGCTCTTCCCCAAAGAGAAAGTGTGCTAATCCTATTACAAATGTGTGAATACCAGCTGGGACAAGGAGAAGCAGAGAGCGAGGGGACACTGAACAGAACGAGAGGGAGAGTTTATGTGTACTTGAAAGAGAAAACATGGACGTCAATTTGCACGCTCCTCATCAGGAATCCTTTTGAAATGTACGTGTGCATTTGAACAGGAGATATTGTCCATGGGATCGCAGCACTGTAAAGTCTGTCTCTGGAGTTGTGTGTAAAGTCAAAGGTGTGTGTCTCGAGGTTAGTGTGGCAGACGGCGGAGAGACAGGCCAAATGTGTTTCCTGAAGAGTTCAAGCGCCGAGAAAATAAACAAGTCTTTTGATCACAAAGAGTCTATTCACACGCTCCTTTACACGCGCACACACACAGATGTATACATAAACTCTCTCTCTTTTTTTCTTCCCCCCGATGCCCTTCCCCCTCCATTTTTGGGCTGCTGCTTTTACCCCTTGCACTTTCTGCATTTTAGCCCCACCCCTTCCTTTCTCTCTCTCCCTGACACTCTTTCCTAATCCCTGATTCCCTTGAGAATTCCTCCCTGTTGGTCCCACAGCACTTCTATATCTCTCTCGGCCTATTTTTCTCTCTCTCTCGGCTGGGAAGTTGAGACCTCAGATGCCGTAGTTTAACTGTATTTTTGAAAACCTGGTGAGAAAAATGAAAAGGTATACCATGCCGCTGACCTTGACACCTTTAAACACCTTCGTAATAGCAATTACACATGCACACACACATAAGAACCTTCCATCATTGGTGCACAAAGCTCCCTTTGTGCATTTGAGTGTGTGTGTGTGTTTGGATTCTGCATACGTGCATATGTGGATGTGTATATTGGGCCCCCTTCACGGGGTCAATGGGGGGCATTTACTACTATATCTATAGTCGTGTTTGGCAGATGACTAAGAGAAGACGCTTTTGCCTGCCGAACCCCAATCGCATTATCATTAGATTTCCTTCATCAGAAATTGCAGAAACACCCTTCCGCCCCATTCTCCCTTGCTCAACAAGCTTCTATTTGTTGTGCTGTAAACCTGGCCGCAACATATTTACAAAGTTGCTTTGATCAGTCCTTCATGAAGTTTTAATGACCGCTCATTAATCAGTACTTTTAGCTGTCGGTGATTAATCTTCCTCATTCATTCTGAATCCTCGTTTGAGTGATCATTGGCCTCAAATGTGTGGGAGATGGGATGCTAATTGCAGTGATTGTGGTGTTTTGTGTAGACTTGTCAGCGGGTGAGAAGTTGAAGTAAAGGACAACAGGCTGAAGGATCACGTTGATTTGTTATGACATCTATCTTGTTTCTGTGTAAGACAAGTAATTTAATGCAGCATGATTGAAATTAGGGATACGCCATAAGATGCAGTCATGCGTAGGAATAAAGAAATTAGTAATTGTTTGAATTTGTTGGTTATATAATTCAAGGTGTTAATTCAAGCTAAAATTATCTTGCTAAAATCTATTAAAGTGTGCATTAAACTCCCATTTTACTGAATTCACACTTGATTTGATTGCTTGGTCTAAACGTTTATGTCCTCAGTTCCCTATATAGTGATCATTTTATACCCATAATGCACTCTGATTTATGGTGTACAGCTAATAGCTGAAGCTATATTGTAAAAGTGAAGCTTTCACTTTTTGTTATCATTTGATTAAAGAAACATTAAAATTTAGTGAGTTTGAATTATTTATGATGTTTGTTTTAGCTGTTAATTAAGTTTAATGCCACGTGTTAATTTTTTTTAAATGTACACTATAAAAAATGATCGTGATTTTAACAGTAAAAAACTGTGAAAATGCTACAGTAAAAACCTGTTAAATGGTTAACGGAAATTTCCTGTAAAATTTACAGGGAAAAACCGTAAACTGACATTCCCAGAATTCCCTGCGTTGCATTTCAAATTCTGTTTGAATTTGACGTTTTTTCTTTGAAATAACTATGTTTCTTCTTAGTTTTTTCTTATCAGTTATGTTTATTTGAGTTGTATGTTATATCTAATGTTGTTAAATTAATGTTTATAGCATATTTCAGTTTAATGAGTCTCACCATGATGGTGTTTAGTGCTTGTGTGAACGACACTGTGCACCTTCTATACATGTTATTATTTAAAAGCTGCTTGTGATGGGCTTTGGTTCATGTGACTTTCTCATCACCACCTGTATTTGTTGGTTATCAGTGTATTTCAAAGTTACAAAACAGATTTCAGTATTTCAGTAGGTTGGTATATTAACATATCAGTTAAAAAATTACGGTGGTAACTGTAAATTTAAGTTAAAACAGTAAAACCTAAAACGTTGTTACCATATTTTTTACGGTAGAATTCCGGCAACCACAGCTGCCAGTTTTTTACCGTAAATTTTACGGAATTTTTTTTACAGTGTACCCAGTTATTTCCGTTCACTTATTTTCCATGTAGTGAACTATTGTTCAAAAGTTTGGAGATACTGACCAAGGCAGATTTAAAAAAAAAAAAACATAAATACAGTAAAAACTGTAAAATTGTGAAATATTAGTACAATTTAAAATATCAGTTTTCTGATATTGATGCAAAAGTGATGCAAAGTTGAATTTTCAGCATCATTACTCCAGTCTTCAGTGTCACACGATCCCTCAGAAATCGTTCTAATATGCTGGTTTGGTGCTCGAGACATTTTTTTTTTTTTTTAATTTTAACATTTTAATCAATGTTGAGAACATTTGTGCTGCTTAATATTTTTGTGGGAACTTTTTCAGGATTCTTTGATAAATAGAAAGTTCAAAAGAACAGTATTTATTATGTGTCTTTGCTGAATAAAAGTATTAATTCCTTTCAAAGCGGTAAAATACATGTTGAAAATAGTGAACAAGTGAGCGATTTCGGACACAGCAACAGTGCTCTGGTCCCGTTCTCGTCTTCACATGATCACGCGCATGTCAGCGTTCAGATTGGTGAACGCACAAAAGCATTCTGTGCGTCTGAGAATACCATGGAAAAAACAGCACATAAATTACCTCTTTCTTCTCCCTACGAATCCATTTTGGAGTAATCTTTATGACGTACTTACACTGCTATGTCCTTCCATCGCTTTGATATTCTTGGATTCCCAAAAAAGGGTTATTTCTGTAAGCGCACGGTTATGGTTTTCATTAAGTTACAAGAATATGTGAATTGCCCATTAGTGCTGCACTAAAGAAGCACTACAGTTCGTCCTGTGCCATGTACCACTTTGTATGTTCCCAAGGCCCATTTGCTTTGAGCATGACTCCTCTTTTTCTCTCTTTTTTCTCATCTCCCTCTCTCCCCCTCTCTTTCTCTCCTGCGCGTCTGTCTGTCATTCTGATTAGAGACGGCGGGGTCGTGCCACAAAGGAGAGGAGCGAAAGAAAACATCTCCGAACGAGGCCACAAACCAGATCTCTGTCTCTTTCTCTGTCTTGCTCGTTTTGAGTCATTTGCTTATGCACCAGCAAATGGCTGTATTCAGTGTTTTACACCCAGAGCCGTCTTTAAATTAACATCAATTACTGGTAGACGTCAGTTTTTCCTCCAGTGTTAATTAGAGTGTAATGATCGAGGTTGAGCATTGTGTGTGAAATGTATCATGGCTAATGAAAGACAAATGTTGTTTATCATTTATTTTGCCATCGCTTACATTTAAAGATTAAGTGTGGGGTTTCGTCGCGTTCTCAGTATTTGGAAGTCCCCGGAGATGAAGTTCGCATACAAGAAGAAGTCAAGGCCTGGCCTATGTGCGTGTGTTCGCTAGTAGCATTAACGCTGAACTGGTAATTTAGCACTTACGTGCAAATGCTTTACAAATGTCATCTACTACCCTTGAGTTTCCACTGACAACTGCTCCCGCTCTGAGAGCGAGAAAGGGAGGCGGTGGAGGAAAAGAATGAGAGATAAGGAAAAGAGAAGGCCACCTACAGACTCGCATTCGTTTCTCACTCCAGCCCACATTTAGCACTCTCAATAACAATTGCATTTTTCTGAGTAAACAACCTTGAAGAACATTCTGTCGCGTTCGAACCATATGCTACGACACTGTGGTACTTCGCTTCGCACAAATAATAAGCTATAATTTCAGCATCTGTTGGATCCATGGCCTTTCCTGCAAAAGGTTATTGCTCGTTCTATATTTACAGTCCTCAGCTTATATTTATGTCTGTTAAACTTACTTTCAATGCCAACAATGTGGATTTCCAATGTTACTTTTTTAAGCAAGCTCATCCTCAAACTTTGAGTCATATCAGCAGGGGCGAAGGAACATTAAAAAAAAAAAAAAAAAAATCCATGAGTGTTTCATTGGTGGAATAACCTTAGTTGCACTTTCCCACAAAAATACAAGTTGTCAAGCTTCAAAAACTGACTCAATTAATATCAAAGCATGAAGTATGCACAAGTTGTATGCGCTACCTCTTTGAACTACATTCATGAACAGAGCAGCACTGGTATTCTTCTAAACTGAGTTCCACTGAAGAAAGAAAGATATTTGGATTGGAAACAACGTGAGGATGAGTAAACAAAAACAGATTTGCAGTCTCTGTGTGAGCCATTATTCACATAAGTAACACAACAAGCCTTAATACAAAGCTCATTTTTAGCAGTGTCAACTTTGAGGAACGTGAGACCACCACTGACGACAGATTTGATTGGTTTTCGGTCTTTTTCTGTGGGACAACATGTCATCAGCACCTCGCTATGTCAGCCAAGATTTTTTTTTTATTGCATCAACTTTACAACCAAACAAGGTACATAATCACATTCAGTATATAACCCATCTTATTCAGCCTTGGTTGAGCATAGACAAAAACAGAACCAAATTTTTTTTTAAAGAGTCAAAGAAAAAACAAAGAAAATAAATACATAAGATGCTTCAAAAATAAAAAAAATACAACAAAATGGGCTATTATAGTAAATTATACAAACCCAAGAGAGAAGTCAGCTTAAGGGCTTTCTTGTTCTCATCTAAAGATTTGTGACCCTGGAACACAAAACCAGTATAAGTAGCATGAGTATATTTGTAGCAATAGCCAGAAATACATTGTATGGGTCAAAATTATATATATATATATATATATATATATATATATATATGTCAAAAATCATTAGGATATTAAGTAAAGATCATGTTCCATGAAGATAATTTGTAAATTTCCTACAGTAAATATATCAAAACTTAATTTTTGATTAGTAAAATGCATGGCTAAGAACTTTATTTCGACAACTTTAAAGGCGATTTTCTGAATATTTTGATTTTTTTTTGCACCCTCAGATTCTAGATTTTCAGATAGCTTTGTTGTATCTCAGGCCAAAATGTTGTTATATCCTAACAAGCCATACATCAATGGAAAGCTTATGCATTCAGCTTTCAGATGATGTATAAATCTCAATTTCAACAAACTGACGCTTGTTTTGTGGTCCAGGGTCACATTTGTAAAAGACATGTTAGCCAGCGTTGGCGGTCTCCGCAGCAACGCCGCAGTGACGGCGGCACAAATGGCGAGTGGGCGTGGCTACGCGCGCTCTCCGCCCCTCCCTCCCCCGCTTCGCGTGGGCTGGAGGAACGAAACACGACACCCAGATAGAGGAGGAGGAGGAGGAGGGAGAGAGAGAGTTACACGGAGTGAGTGGAAAAAGAAAAAGTCCGTGGAAAGAGAGGGAGAAAAGTGGATCGGGCATTTCTGCCTTCTCGTTTGTTTTGATTTTGTCGGCTTCGCCTCGTGTTTCAGCGAGAAGGCTTGAATATGCAACTTCGCAGCGTATATGAAGTAATCAGGAGTTCAGCGCGGACACGGTCCTCCTCCATCGGCGCGACGCGCTCCGATATCTGACCGTAAAAGAGCGATTCTGTCCGGCCACAAGGCAGCGGCGAGCGTCCTCCACGTTGGGGAGGAAAAACAAAACGCGAAAACTCCAAACAAACCGGGGGAGGACGAGTGAAGGGGCTGGATTTAAGGAGGAAAAGTTTGCAGAGGAGTTTTGTGTGCGATCCAGAGCTCATCGAGAGGAAGAAGTTCATTTCATCTCTCTCTCTCTCTCTTTCTCACTCACTCTCTTTCTCAGTTAGCACGACTGCTAACGAAGCGGCTATACTCTCCAACATGAAGACCCCGGGCGATACGGGTAAGTTTTCCCACACAACAACAACAACAGATGGGTTTCATCCAACTTTAGATTACTGTTATATGAAAGTCAAGATGCCAGAAACGTATTTTAAAGAGTTTTTGTCGTTTTAGATGAGTTTCACTCTGGTTTTGCAGCCCGCTAATTCCGCTCGGGTTGGGTGATGTGTTTATAATATTCGTATTTCAAGCGACTTTTTGTGCACAGACTTTAATCAGACAAGTGTTAAAAGTCACGGTGTGCCGTACAGTGTTGTTTTGAAGGGTTTGTAACGATGAAAGTATGAACAAGCTGGCAGCTAGTTGGCAAAGTTAGTTTTAATGAGTTTTGGGTCTTTCGTCAGTTTTTGTGTTGGCTATACAGATCACTGCCATATTGCATGACATTTACAGGTATTTGTGTATAGCTGTCATTCTGTCTGCTTCGTTTAACCGAAAAAGTTTGCTCATAGGGATTAAAATCGATATTTTGGAGTTTTCACAACTTTTGAACCGTCCCGACTTGGACAGTCAGGTCTGTTTTAGATATAATTCACATGGGAAACGCGTTTATTACGCTCCCAGGTGCATTAAACTTTATGAGAAAATGTGAAGGTGTTTAAAACGGCTTTATAACCGCTTGTGTTGATCCAGTATGGCATCCACCATTTGCGAGCAACTTTCAGCCATTTGGCCCTGAGAAAGTGGCATCCCATCACAGCGCCTCTCTGTGTGTGCTGGAGGATTTTACACAAGATATTTCACATTTCTGCTTTGTTTGTGTTTACTGGTGTGTTCAGTTCATTTAGAGGGTCTTGTGTCTAAAAATGTAAAGTCAGATGTTTCACGCGACCACAGCTCTTTAAGTAAGTCCTGCTTTTCTTTGTTTACTTTGTATGGAGGCTCATTTTGGCTAAGCTGACAATCACTTTTACTTGCTTGGTCTGGTTGTTTGACAAGCTAAAACCACTTTTCTGTACCCTTTAAATGGGCAGGAACATAATAAGATTTTTACTTTCAGTTTTACATTACCTAATTGTAATATAAACAACAACATGTTAAAGAGATGAACATTTACCTTGAGTTCAGTTCATTTTACTACTAGATGAACTCATCAGACTATTTGTAATATCACCCTTGTGCATCTGTTATCTTAAAGTAGTCTTGTATTGTAATCTGCGCTTTACAGCAGCTTGATTCATAATAACCTGGTGAATATTCATCTGGTTGTATGGAAAAATGCTGCCAGTTCATGTCAGTTCAGTCTCTGTTGGGTGTCTGAGCTCCACCAACGCTGAAGTCGTGGTCTTATGCATTAAACCATTAGCTAATTCTTCCATTCGTCCTCCCCCTCATTTGGTCTGCAGTATAAAGTAAGCCTTCTTATGGTATGGTAGAAGTTTTCCATGTTGTGCGTCGTGTCTGGGACACAAGTCTGCGTTTTCGCGTGGGCGTGCAGAGGTGGGGTTCTGCGCACGCTTACTAGCTCATGTCAACTCCAAACAAAGTGGGATTTTAAAGGTAGCAGAACTCACAAAGTCTCTGATCTTAGTCGTTTTCATTGGCCCCAGGGCATTTCATTAAGTGTTCCTGCATGAGAAGTCCATTGTGGCTAACAATGCCCAACATGTAGGTCGGGTATGTGCTGGAATTGATTTTATCTATCACCCAACCCTTTACTTTAAGATTGGAAAATAAACAGAAGGTGAAAAGAGTTTCTGCAAGCGGAAATGAGCTGTATGGTTAGTCTTTGTGCCATATCAAATTTTTCCTTTTAGGTGAGGTGTTCCCCGCCCAGGTCACCTAGGCTTTGTGTTGGAGCAATGAGATCGGCCCTTTTCTTTTGAATAGCTACTTTGCCACCCAAGGGATTAAAGAGTCACCTAAACCAGCTATTTTACCTGCCGGTTAATAATATTGTGTTGCCGTACTGCTTTGATCACGTGAGTTTTTTTCTCCTGTTAAGTTTTGTGTCAGAATTTGGCTTAGATGACAGAAAAACACGTTTATTTTGTATTAAACCTCTGCTGTTGAAGTTCCAGTGTGCTTCTCGCTAGAGTTTATGCAAAAAGATACACCGTTGCATCAGTTGTTTGCACTTTGGCACTCTTGTTTGGCCGTCAACTCTCGCCCAGCTAAGCATGATATCTGTCTGTCTGCCTTGTAGGCCAATAAGTGGCCTATTTTTGGTGCCTTGTTCCAATTGCGTTATTCATTGTATCAACAGTTTGCCACATGTGGGTCTCACATCTGGAACCGGGCTCTCTGTTGTCTCTTCCAGCGTATGAAGTTTAAGGGACCCAGATGGGCAATTAGCCAGCGCTTTGGGAGGGTGGCGGAGGGTGCCATTATTTTTCAAAGGAGGGTCTGGGTCAGGGTGGGCTGAGCGTAGGTGTTGGTGTTTAATTTCTCCTTCGCTATGATTCACTGTTCCATTGGCAAGAACGTGCCATGGGTGTTTCTTTTTACTATTTGGATGTTTTTGCATATTTTTTACTCTTTTCCCTCTTTGTAAGCAGAAGTCAGTGAGATGAGTGTTAATGCTGTGCTAAATTCACCCTGAAACCTTCAGTCTGAAAATGCAGCTTCTCCATAACAAACCATTGAGTATGGAGGAACCTTTTGTTTTAAATGTTTGGATTCCTTTTAGACAACTAGTCTTGCTTTTTGAGTTAACATGTGTAATCAGGCCCGCTTACTTGTGTGACTTAACCTGTCTAGAGTCGCTCAGGAAGTGTGCGTGCGATTGGCTGGTGTGTTTTATGTGGCTCGGCAGATTGGCTGTGTTTCCTGGCCTGTGTTTTTTCCTGGAAACACCGTATAGCAAACATCTAACCCAGCCACACAGTGAGACTCGTATACTATGATTTGCCCTATAGTGACACAGTTTACGTTCTACCTAAATATTAAGCTTCCTTTCAGAATATTAAGAAAATTATTCTAGCAGAAGTGAAGTTTAGATATCAGCTACCAGATACTTTGAGGCTTCCTCATTACATCTGTAGACTTTTTTCCTCCCATTAAAAAGACACATGAGTTATTATTTTTCCGTTTGAATAAGGATGACTTCTGCCAGAGCTAAAGTTAGTTCAAACAGAAACCTCTGTCCTAAATTGTCTGCTTAAAATATAGACAGTAATATATAGTAGGAAAGCTTGTGATGAGCGGCTGTTGTCATAGGACATCCCATCGGGTTTGTGCAAGGCATTTTCCAGCATCTAAAGATGGATTCAATCACTGTGACCTGAATAATTTGGCTCATCTTATTTCAAAAGGGCTTGAAATATCTTCTCTTTTTATCGTTCTTGAGTCAGTCTCATTTGGTTTCCTGTTTGTAGTCTCAAATCAATACCTGTCTGTCGGATTAAAGCGTGTTTTCTTGAAATACAGGGTTGATCTTACGATGAGCAATGCGGTTTGTAACGGTGTGTTCATCGCATATGATTTCTCTATCTTTGTTTCTTTATAGTACGCAGGTAGTGTAAGGTTCAGGTGGCGCTTTGTCATCTAACGGCACACCTTTCTTTAATATGCATTTCAGGTGTCTGTGTATCTAATGCCATGCCTGCTGGATCTTTGTGCCAAGCAGGTTGCTAACCGAGGTTTGAGCTCAACCGACTTGTGGAGTGTTGTGTCTAGTGGAGACCACTGTTTGGTGGGAACTCTGAGGTTTTGTCGAGACTGCGGCTGACAATTTTTCCCCCCGTGTGTGTTTGTCTGTGTGAGCGTGTGGCTTTGGCCGTCCTTTTGGTGTGTGTGTGGTCACGCTCGTGTAACAATTTGTGAGTTTGCGATGTGTATACTTTCCCTGACATTTTCAAGAGCGTTCCCCTTTGGAGTTTGTGCCCAGGCATATGGTGAGGAAAGTTGTGAAGTGTTAGCGAGCATTCGAGAGTTTATTTTCAGTTTAGAACTTGACCTGAAAAGGAAGAATGGGGGCAAAAAAATAAATTCCTGGGTTACTAGGTTAGGAATATTTGTTGGCGTCATAAACACCACAAATCAGGTTTTTATGTCACGTCATATTGCACACTGCAGACAAACAAATTATGGCAAATAATCAAACACACTTGTCTAAACTCTCTGTCTCTCATATGAAGTATTGCAAAGTCCTATTTGTTGTATCAGTTTGTTTGGATTGTTCATTTCAGTGAACTAGTTAAAAAATGATACGTTCTCTGTGCAAGTGCTTTTTTATGTTTCCTTTTTTGTACCAAATATTTGTGGTTTAAATACTGTTTTCAATGATAGTCATAAAAATGAGTCTTTTTTTGGTATGCATGAGTCAGGATGGATGACTAGTCATCCAACAACTGACTAGTCAATTAGTTTTAAACACTTTTTTTCTTAATAAAAAAAAATTGTTTCAGTTTTCTAGGTTTAGCCTATGTTTTAGTGCACATTTATCTGTTAGAATGTTTAATTTAGGACCTTATTGATTATTATGTGTATCTAGCCTGTTTAAAAACTGTTTCCATTTTTCCTCATAGCTTGTGAACTATATTTTCCAGAGTAACGTTGAACAACTTTTAAATATGCAGCTTATGGTTTTGTCACCGTTTTAAAGTACTGTCACCAAATAAAATGAATTGCATTGAACTAGTTTTTGAATTTGTCTGTTATAGATTTTATTCTAAGATTCTAGATTCTATCGTTTAACTATTGTTTTGGTGGCAAATATAAATCAGGGTGATTTTGTGACAATGGCGCACCCTATTCCCGTAATATGGTTGTAATGAAGACAAGAAGTCACGGTTGAAGTGTGTGTTTTGTGTGCATATGTGTGTGGAGCACATAGTTTATTAGTGGGGCCCAGACCCCCCACATTCCACTTTAATGGCTGCTGTCTGTGTTGCATTACACACACACACAC